>JAXCGZ010010034.1:0-50000 GCA_037179515.1 Halocaridina rubra
AGAATTATTTCAATTTTACTGGGTATGCAGTCTTGAGGAAACATGTTTTGGCGAAGAATTGTATTAATTAAAGTGGGTATATCTCCTTTTGGTAAGCAGTCTGATTACTATGCCAGTGTTAGTGGACTATATAATCTGAGGAAATAACTCTGGGAAAAGGGCGTCTGGGGACTCCAAAGAATCTTACGAATTTAACTTGGTATATAATCTTGAGTAAAGAAGTGTGGCAAGGAATAATCACGGGTTAATCAGAGGTATCCAGACACAAACAAAACAAAACAAACAAACAAACAAAAACATTTATTTCCATTTTGTACAATGGTTATTCAACATTAATAGTAACTTATAAGTAGACATGTAATTAAACTAACGAATAAGAGGGTTAGACATATAGTTAAATTAAATGTAGCTTTCATAGAAAATAATAATGCTGTAATAAAAATGTTACAATAATGTTAATAATAAAGTAGTAAGTATGCCACTAGATACAGGATCGTTATTATCGGCATCATTTCCATATTTGTTTCCTTACAATGAGAATAATTAGTTCTTAATGAGCAGCAACTATTTGTCCAAAAGAAAACTGTATAGTTTGCCTTTGAAAGCTGTGAAAGAGGATGCATTTTTAAGATGCTCTGGAATATTATTCCAGAGTGTTGGCCCTTTGATAGTGATCATCTTTGAACCTGCTTCTGTGTTTGTTCTGTGAATAAAGAGCTCACTGCTCTGTCTTGTGTTGGTTCCCCTTATATCCCTGACTGTTTTTTAAATCAAATAGCCAGCTAGGATAATGATGGTCCAAAATTTTTGAATACAAAAACATAAATAGCATAAGCGACTTTATTTTCTGCCCGCAGCCACCCAAGTTTATTGAGAGCTGGTGTGATGTGGTCGTATTTTCTTATTCCTCCCAGGGCAACTCGAGCTGCAAAATTAATAAGCTTCTGTACTCTGTTTATCTGAGTCTTAGTGGTAGCTCCCCAAACAGTTGTGCAGTAATTAATGTGACTTAGGGCTAGAGATTCAACAACAGTTATTCGAGTGGTAGTCTCAAAATTGTCTTTTATACGTGATAAGTACATTAATGTTCCTGTAACCTTTTTGCATACTTTATCTATGTGGGAATCAAACAACATGTGGTTATCAAAGTGAATTCCTAGGTTTTTGACTGCTTTGCTAGGTGTGATAATATTGTCGCAAAAATTAATTGTTGTGTTTTCTGGAATTTGTGCTATGTGGAACCTTGAACCAATAAATATGCACTGTGTTGTACTTTCGTTAATTAACAGCCCATTTTCTTGGAAATAGGTTTTAATTTTTGACAGAGTGTTTTCTGCTCTTAAAGTTAGCTCTGGGAGATTATTAATATCACCACTAAGAGTAGTTGAGTGTCATCTGCATATTGTACGACTAGACAGTCAGAAATGAAAGAAGATAGATCATTTACGTAAATGGAGAAGAGGATAGGAGCAAGTACTGATCCCTGTGGAACACCAAATGATACATTTTTTGGCACAGAAATAATGTTGTTAAGACGTATGGACTGTTTACGATTAGATAGATACTCGCTAAACCAGCTTGGATCAATATTTAAGTTAATACATTTACTTAAAAGAATTTCATGGCTTACACTGTCGAAGGCTTTTGATAAGTCCAACAAAACTAGCAAAGATATTTCTTTCATATCTATATTATTATATACTACTATTCGTAACTTTAAGCAGTGCAGTTTCCGTCGAGAGTTTTGGTCTGAAACCATGTTGGCTAATCGTTAGTAGTCTATTTGATTCTAAATATGACATAAGTTGGCATGCAACAATTTTTTCTAATATTTTAGAGAAAATGGGTAGCAGGGAAATGGGACGATAGTTTGTCACATCTTCTCTGTCCCCCTTTTTATGCAGAGGTATTACATGTGCTATTTTCCAAGAGTCAGGAAACTTTTTAGTAACAATGGAAGTGTTCATAATAGTTAGAATATAGGATGCAATCACGGGTAGAGCATCTTTGATGAACTGAAATGGTATACCATCTGAACCATAAGAGCCAGAGTTTCTTAGGCTCTTTATGGTAAGAATTAGGGTAGCACAATCGATAGGAATAAGCTTGAAGTGCTCTCTTGTGTTTTCATTGGAAGAATTGTCATTTAAGCAATTACTCATATTCACTGAGTTGATGTTTTCTTGAGTTTTTTCATATGTATTTTTGCCAACGTTAGCAAAATAGTTATTAAAGTTTTCTGCTTTGTCTTTCAACTCCGTAATATTTCATAACTTTCTGAGGTACTCTTTTCATTTGGTATCATGCTTCTTATCACTTTCCATGTTGCTGCTGTATCATGTCTAGAGTCATTAAATTGTTTTTTGTAAAAGTCTTTTTTACTTACACTGATGAGAGATCTGACACGTTTCTTTTCTGTTTTATAACGTTCTCGGAGAGTCATATCATATCTATTCATTTTTAGCTCTTTTTTGTATTTGATTTCTGATTTGCATTGCCTCTTTGATGTCATTAGTTAGCCAGGGGGCTGAGGGGCGGGTGTATTTTTTCTTGTTACAATGGGTGCACAACTATCTAAGCATTCAAGGAAGACTTTTGTTAGAATCTCAACCTGCAAATCGGACGTTATCTGTGTATTTAATTCTATTAAGTGCATTTGTGTTGTTGATTAATGAGATATCAGGGGAGTAATTTTTTAGACACCGGAATGTCTTGAGGAGAGGCTTCCTTTTCGGCTTGTTTATGTTTAGCATAGCAATGTTCAGCTCGTGGTCTGCAATTGGGGCAGGGAACTACGTCCCAATAGAGTATACTTTCCACTTTATTTGTTATTATCAGATCTATAAGAGTCCTAGAATTGGGGGTTATGCGGGTCGGTTTTGTCACTATTTGTGTTAACTTCACAGTGTTGATCACCCTTTTCATTTTGTTATCTGCTGAGAGCAAGTCATCATTAAAATCACCAAGTATGTATATGGGTTTATGACGCACACAGATATTTCTGAATGTTTCTAGTAGATGATTGAATGAACTGGTAGGTGCTTTAGGGTGACGGTAAACACACCCTACAATGAAAGATGGAAGTTTCTGATACTGCACAGTGATCCATAAATCTTCGAGCTCCTCAGTTTTTTTTCTAAACCTGTGGCTATTTCTGATGCACTAAGATAATTTCTAACATAAATACAAACCCCACCCCCTCTGCCATGGTCATTGCGAAATATTTTAAACTCTGGAATATTCACATATCTATTTTCAGTTGTAGGAGGAAGCCAAGTTTCACTTACACAGAGGATGTCTATGTTGTAGTCTTTTGTTAGCATTATTATTTCCTCAAAATGAGCGAGCAGGGACTGAGCGTTCACATGTACTAATGTTACACTCTTACCATGTTTCATTGGGGTGGTATCCATAGTCATAGTTGCAGTTTCGACTGTGTGATTCTGCTGGGAATTCATCATTGTAGTGTGTTCTGGGGTTAGCCCATGGATCCTGGTGTCTGTACCTGCCGTTGGATGTGTAACGCTGGTTTGAGTACGTGCCGTGGTATGATCGGGTCTTCCCAAAGTTTGTATGCCTAGGTGAGTGTCTAGGGTTGTAAGAGCCATCACTCCAGGAGAAGTCTCTTGTGCGTGGACGGCGATAAGAGAGGTTTGTATCGTGTCTTTTTCTGTAGTCTCGCGTATAGGGGATTGTTTCATTAGCTCTTTGCTGTTTATTTTGGTATGACTGTAGTTTGGAATATTTTGTAGAATACCCAGGTTGTGTCCATTGTTTGCCCCCACGAAATGGCTGGACACTTGTGCCTGTAGGCCATTGATTCAGTTTGTAAGGCACATATTCAAATCCTTTCGATATCGTTATTGCGAAGGAAACTCAGTTTGGTTTGCGAGAAAGCTCCTTAATCAAGACTTCTTCAGAACGAATACCTTGATTTGTCAATGTATTACGTATCTCTCTCTCAAAGGGGTTGCCAGGAATGCGAATATATATTTGAGCTGTAACCCTTGCACTTGCATTATTGGGCAACTGTGGCTGTGGGGGAGAGGACTTCGATGGAATGTTTAGAATAGAGACTGCTGCTATTTTGTCTTTTCTGTTTTCGTCATTGTTTTGCAGCCTATTGCTGGGTTGGTTATTTGTGCTGGAAGATGTAATTTGGTTGTCCTTGTATATCATAGCTTGATATTACTAATTTGATTCTTAATGAATTAAGGGAAGGTAAACAACAGCACCCACAATGTGATAATATATTTCGTGTATAATCAGAACTCTCTTAAGGATTTGATACCATATAAATTAACTTTTAACTTATTACGGAAAAAAAATTACCAAGCATTGCTTATAACCTGTGTAATAATAATCTACATTTTTAGACTATAATACAGTATTTACAACTCTCCTTGTCATTTACTGACAATGGATTGTCACAAAAATTAATATACTATTAGTTAACCTCCTACACTCACAGACACAATTAAATGCCATTAAGAATCTAATGAGAATATGATGCTTGTATGTGCTGTGAGGGGACATCGTGTTTATTCTCTCTGTGAATAGGGATGAAAGCATGAGGCGGAAAGAGCCTCACTATATATACCTTATTTGTTATGCAATGTTATTAGGGCTGGAAACAATGCATTGCAATTATGTGATGTAGAGGAAAAAATCTAAAGCTAAAGCTCAGTAGAGAGAGAGAGAGAGAGAGAGAGAGAGAAAACTTGTATTTATACTCTCTGAGTGGAAAGAGGTTGCCAAGTTCTGTTTTGTCAGTGCCTTATTACTACTATTATATTCGGAATCACTGACTTCCAAGTAGGTATAACCTTCTCTATACAGAGAACACGAAGAGAATTAGCAGAATATATCTTGCTTGCGAGGTACCATAACCTTAACATATATTTCAAAGTTAATGCGAAAGATCTCTTTCGAAATTACAGATATGGAAGGAAATAAGACCGGTATCACATGCTAGTGATTTGTACATGTTTGTAAAATTTTTGCTCTCTCTCTCTCCTCTCTCTCTCTCTCTCTCTCTCTCTCTCTCTCTCTCTCTCTCTCTCTCTCTCTCTCTCTCTCTCTCAATGAAGTGTTATTTTCCTAATTACTATCAAAGATTTGCAAAAAAACAAGAGAAGCGAGGTTCCCTATCAACATGAAATATGGAAAACCTTTAAGAGACAAAGAACTGCAGACAATGTTTTCCTTCCTTTGAAACGATGATTAATACCGGAGTTGAACGAAATGAACAATACACTTTGGAACAATATAAAACCTCCTTAAAAGAATCTCCGAAACCTTTACAAATATTCTGCTTCCAGAGTGTTTACTTTGATCAGGTTTTACTCTGGAAAAGTGTTTTAGCTGTATATTGAAAACATTTAACTCTCTCTCTCTCTCTCTCTCTCTCTCTCTCTCTCTCTCTCTCTCTCTCTCTCTCTCTCTCTCTCTCTCTCTCTCTCTCTCTCTCTCTCTCTCTCTCTCAAGTGTTATTTTTCTAATTACTATCAAAGATTTGCAAAAACAAGAAAAGCGAGGTTCCCTATCAACATGAGATATTGAAAACCTTTAAAAGACAAAGAACTGCAGACAATGTTTTCCTCCCTTTGAAACGGTGATTAATACCGGAGTTGAACAATATATATATATATATATATATATATATATATATATATATATATATATATATATATATATATATATATATATATATATATATGTATGTATATATATATATATATATATATATATATATATATATATATATATATATATATATATATATATATATATATATATATATATATATATATATATATATATATATATATATATATATATATATATATATATATATATATATATATATATATATATATTCTGTGGTGTAGTGGTAGCGCCTTGAATTAGTAATCATAAGTCCTAGGTTCGAGTCCCAGTCGGGGTAAAAAATGATTAATGTTTTCACATATGTAATGTGCTTATTTGTTATATATATATATATATATATATATATATATATATATATATATATATATATATATATATATATATATATATATATATATATATATATATATATATATATAACCTTACCTTATCGCAGCGCCGTATCCGCTCGGTTGTGAGCCACCATGGATCGCCATGCTTCCCTATCTTTTATTCTCTCTCTCTCTCTCTCTCTCTCTCTCTCTCTCTCTCTCTCTCTCTCTCTCTCTCTCTCTCTCTCTCTCTCTCTCTCTCTCTTTATATATATATATATATATATATATATATATATATATATATATATATATATATATATATATATATGTATGAAGACCTACCCTTAGAAAAATATATACTGAGCCTTCTTGATGTGGAGCTTCCCAACAATCTTTTCCAGGCTTTGCAGCCTTTAAAAGCTCGCATCCGAAGACCAAGTCTTCGAAAAAACCTATATCCGAGTATCATTTCTGGAAGAGACCTAATTACCTCAATAGAAGATGCTTCTCTCTACTCTGTCTTCATCGTTGATATCAAAACATAGTATATCTTCAAGACTTGTGTGCAGTTTGCTGTCCTCTCTGGTGTAATTACCATTCAATAAATGTACGACGATTTTCTTTCTCGACTTCATATAACCAGACTCCTCGGGAGGGCACCGAAGAACATTAAACCTTAAACACTGGTCGCTGAGGACTTACTTTTGGAAGAAAATATTTTCTTTTCTGGAAGCGGAAGCAGAACTTCCCAACCATCGTCTTTTTCAAAAAAGATCCTATTCGTCTGTGTTTGTTTCACTGCCGGACTATTGAGGCTTGCAGCCTACGAGAACTCACAAACCAAGAAACAAGTCTTCGAAAAACCTATATCGAAGCTTTTCTCCAACGTGGATATTCGGAAAAGGGCATTTCTTCGATGTGTGTAAAGATTGCAAGGAACACACATAGGAAGGAACCAAGGAACCCTCCTAAGAATACACCAAGAAACCCACCTAGGAAGGAACCAAGGAACCTGCCTAAGAATGCACCATGGAACACAAGTATGAAGGAACCACGGCGGCCACCTACGAGGGTACCACAGCTTCCCACCCAAGAGAGAACCACACGCCGCAGGAGGTAACCACAGCTTTTCACCCAAGAGGGAATATCACGCCCAGGAGGGCGCCGCAGGGCTTGCCCCCTCCTCAGGGGGCACGGCCGAGCCTGCCCCCCCCTCAGGGGGCGCGGCCGGGCCTGCCCCCTCTTCAGGGGGCGCGGCCGGGCTTGCCCCCTCCTCAGGGGGCGCGGCCGGGCCTGCCCCCGCCTCAGGGGGCGCGGCCGGGCCTGCCCCCGCCTCAGGGGGCGCGGCCGGGCCTGCCCCCGCCTCAGGGGGCACGGCCGGGCCTGCCCCCGCCTCAGGGGGCGCGGCCGGGCCTGCCCCCGCCTCAGGGGGCGCGGCCGGGCCTGCCCCCGCCTCAGGGGGCGCGGCCGGGCCTGCCCCCGCCTCAGGGGGCGCGGCCGGGGCTGCCCCCGCCTCAGGGGGCGCGGCCGGGGCTGTCCCCGCCCCAGGGGGCGCGGCCGGGGCTGTCCCCGCCCCAGGGGGCGCGGCCGGGGCTGTCCCCGCCCCAGGGGGCGCGGCCGGGCCTGCCCCCGCCCCAGGGGGCGCGGCCGGGCCTGCCCCCGCCTCAGGGGGCGCGGCCGGGCCTGCCCCCGCCCCAGGGGGCGCGGCCGGGGCTGCCCCCGCCCCAGGGGGCGCGGCCGGGGCTGCCCCCGCCCCAGGGGGCGCGGCCGGGGCTGCCCCCGCCCCAGGGGGCGCGGCCGGGGCTGTCCCCGCCCCAGGGGGCGCGGCCGGGGCTGCCCCCGCCTCAGGGGGCGCGGCCGGGCCTGCCCCCGCCTCAGGGGGCGCAGCCGGGCCTGCCCCCGCCTCAGGGGGCGCGGCCGGGCCTGCCCCCGCCTCAGGGGGCGCGGCCGGGCCTGCCCCCGCCTCAGGGGGCGCGGCCGGGCCTGCCCCCGCCTCAGGGGGCGCGGCCGGGCCTGCCCCCGCCTCAGGGGGCGCGGCCGGGCCTGCCCCCGCCTCAGGGGGCGCGGCCGGGCCTGCCCCCGCCTCAGGGGGCGCGGCCGGGCCTGCCCCCGCCTCAGGGGGCGCGGCCGGGCCTGCCCCCGCCTCAGGGGGCGCGGCCGGGCCTGCCCCCGCCTCAGGGGGCGCGGCCGGGCCTGCCCCCGCCTCAGGGGGCGCGGCCGAGCCTGCCCCCGCCTCAGGGGGCGCGGCCGGGCCTGCCCCCGCCTCAGGGGGCGCGGCCGGGCCTGCCCCCGCCTCAGGGGGCGCGGCCGGGCCTGCCCCCGCCTCAGGGGGCGCGGCCGGGCCTGCCCCCGCCTCAGGGGGCGCGGCCGGGCC
Organism: Halocaridina rubra; assembly: GCA_037179515.1. Lineage (NCBI taxonomy): Eukaryota > Metazoa > Arthropoda > Malacostraca > Decapoda > Atyidae > Halocaridina > Halocaridina rubra. Next base: position 8,359 of record JAXCGZ010010034.1, read on the forward strand.
TGCCCCCGCCTCAGGGGGCGCGGCCGGGCCTGCCCCCGCCTCAGGGGGCGCGGCCGGGCCTGCCCCCGCCTCAGGGGGCGCGGCCGGGCCTGCCCCCGCCTCAGGGGGCGCGGCCGGGCCTGCCCCCGCCTCAGGGGGCGCGGCCGGGCCTGCCCCCGCCTCAGGGGGCGCGGCCGGGCCTGCCCCCGCCTCAGGGGGCGCGGCCGGGCCTGCCCCCGCCTCAGGGGGCGCGGCCGGGCCTGCCCCCGCCCCAGGGGGCGCAGCCGGGCCTGCCCCCGCCCCAGGGGGCGCGGCCGGGCCTGCCCCCGCCCCAGGGGGCGCGGCCGGGCCTGCCCCCGCCTCGGGGGGCGCGGCCGGGCCTGCCCCCGCCTCGGGAGGCGCGGCCGGGCCTGCCCCCGCCTCAGGGGGCGCGGCCGGGCCTGCCCCCGCCTCAGGGGGCGGCGGCGCCGGGTTTGCCCCCGCCTCAGGGGGCGGCGGCGCCGGGCTTGCCCCCGCCTCATGGGGCGCGGCCGGGCCTGCCCCCGCCTCAGGGGGCGCGGCCGGGCCTGCCCCCGCCTCAGGGGGCGCGGCCGGGCCTGCCCCCGCCTCAGGGGGCGCGGCCGGGCTTGCCCCCGCCTCAGGGGGCGCGGCCGGGCTTGCCCCCGCCTCAGGGGGCGGCGGCGCCGGGCCTGCCCCCGCCTCAGGGGGCGGCGGCGCCGGGCCTGCCCCCACCTCAGGGGGCGGCGGCGCCGGGCCTGCCCCCGCCTCAGGGGGCGGCGGCGCCGGGTTTGCCCCCGCCTCAGGGGGCGGCGGCGCCGGGTTTGCCCCCGCCTCAAGGGGCGGCGGCGCCGGGCTTGCCCCCGCCTCAGGGGGCGGCGGCGCCGGGCTTGCCCCCGCCTCAGGGGGCGGCGGCGACGGGCCTGCCCCCGCCTCAGGGGGCGGCGGCGACGGGCTTGCCCCCGCCTCAGGGGGCGGCGGCGCCGGGCCTGCCCCCGCCTCAGGGGGCGGCGGCGCCGGGCTTGCCCCCGCCTCAGGGGGCGGCGGCGCCGGGCTTGCCCCCGCCTCAGGGGGCGGCGGCGCCGGGCTTACCCCCGCCTCAGGGGGCGGCGGCGCCGGGCTTGCCCCCGCCTCAGGGGGCGGCGGCGCCGGGCTTACCCCCGCCTCAGGGGGCGGCGGCGCCGGGCTTGCCCCCGCCTCAGGGGGCGGCGGCACCGGGCTTGCCCCCGCCTCAGGGGGCGGCGGCGCCGGGCCTGCCCCCGCCTCGGGGGGGGCGGCCGCCGGGCTTGCCCCCTCCTCACGGGGCGCGGCCGAGAGTGGGCAAGCCCGGCGGCGCCCCCTAAGGAGGGGGCATTGCCGGCGGCGCCCCTTAAGGAGGGGGCATGCCCGGTGGCGCCCCCTGAGGAGGGGGCATGCCCGGCGGCGCCCCCTGAGGATTGGGCATGTACGGCGGCGCCCCCTGAAGAGGGGGCGCCGCCGGGCTTGCCCCCTCCCTGGAGGCCCTTCTTGGCTTGCCCCCTCCTCAGGGGGCGCCGCCGGGCTTGCCCCCTCCTTAAGGGGCGCCGCCAGGTTTGCCCCTCCTTAAGGGGCGCCGCCGGGCTTGCCCCTCCTTAGGGGGCGCCGCCGGGCTTGCCCCCTCCTTTGGGAGCGCTGCCGGGCTTACCCCCTTCTTTGGGAGCGCTGCCGGGCTTGCCCTCTCCTTAGGGGGCGCCGCCGGGCTTGCCCCCTCCTCTGGGGGCGGCGCCGGGCTTGCCCCCGCCTCAGGGGGCGGCGGCGCCGGGCTTACCCCCGCCTCAGGGGGCGGCGGCGCCGGGCTTGCCCCCGCCTCAGGGGGCGGCGGCACCGGGCTTGCCCCCGCCTCAGGGGGCGGCGGCGCCGGGCCTGCCCCCGCCTCGGGGGGGGCGGCCGCCGGGCTTGCCCCCTCCTCACGGGGCGCGGCCGAGAGTGGGCAAGCCCGGCGGCGCCCCCTAAGGAGGGGGCATTGCCGGCGGCGCCCCTTAAGGAGGGGGCATGCCCGGTGGCGCCCCCTGAGGAGGGGGCATGCCCGGCGGCGCCCCCTGAGGATTGGGCATGTACGGCGGCGCCCCCTGAAGAGGGGGCGCCGCCGGGCTTGCCCCCTCCCTGGAGGCCCTTCTTGGCTTGCCCCCTCCTCAGGGGGCGCCGCCGGGCTTGCCCCCTCCTTAAGGGGCGCCGCCAGGTTTGCCCCTCCTTAAGGGGCGCCGCCGGGCTTGCCCCTCCTTAGGGGGCGCCGCCGGGCTTGCCCCCTCCTTTGGGAGCGCTGCCGGGCTTACCCCCTTCTTTGGGAGCGCTGCCGGGCTTGCCCTCTCCTTAGGGGGCGCCGCCGGGCTTGCCCCCTCCTCTGGGGGCGACGCCGGGCTTGCCCCCTCCTCTGGGGGCGTCGCCGGGCTTGCCCCCTCCTCTGGGGGCGTCGCCGGGCTTGCCCCCTCCTTTGGGGGCGCCGCAGGGCGTGCCCCCTCCTTTGGGGGCTCCGCCAGGCTTACCCCCTCCTTTGGGGGCGTTGCTGGGCTTGCCCCCTCCTTTGGGGGCAATAATAATAATAATATATTACACATAAAAATAAATAAATGAATAGATAAATAATATTTCCTTATAATATCAACATTAGAGGCATATTTAGCTCAGCAGAATAAAAACCCATCTTGGAAGAGTTAAAAAAGGAAGCCTTCAGAGGCTTAATTACGAGAAGTAATCAACACATTCTTATGATGAAACAATATCTAAAAATACAGTAGAACCCATATGAGGAAAAAGTAAAAATGAAAAATGGGAAATATTAAAGGTTTTGTCTACTTGAAAACTCAAATCTCTTTTAAAAGAGAGCTCTTAGATGTTATCTAGCATTAATATTTCCTTTATATATCTGTAATGACTTGTATCGTTAAACAGCGTGAATTTAAAATTTGACATTTGTAAAGCCAACTTTAGGAAGTTTGTCTACGTGAGTCTTTAAAAGGAAAATAATATTTTTCCTCCAGAAAGAGGAATGATGATAGTACATCAGAAAGAATGATTAGGGGATATGTTTCATAAAACTGGAATTCATTGGGGGCGGAGAAATAAATCATGATATCTAGAGAAAAAAAGGTTAAAAACTGGGGTATGTTTAGGAAAGGGAAATGGAGATTTTTACTAATTAATTGAAATTGGTATAAAAAGGTTTAAATACATGGACATTATTTATTTAAACAATCCCGGTGTCCTTCTGTAAAATAAATATGAAGAAGTAGAATTTTTTTTTTAAAGTGACACTGAGTACTTCAGAAATGAAATTTAGAGAAAATATGTAAAAAAAATGGAATATATTATCTTTTTGCGAAAGATGAAACGGTATTATTACCTGTAAAATTAGATTTAGTGAAAAAGATCTTAATAGGAATGCATAGCTAACGAGAGATTTAGATGAAATATAAATGTTACTGAAATCGCATCCCATTCCCAATTCTTTTTTGTAGGTGCAGAAGTAGGATTGGCCTATGCTTTTCTCTCAGCTTCTGTTGCATTTATTTCCACCACTGACCCATTGCTTCTGTTTGCTTACTCAATAATCCTACGAATATGGCTCAGTATTTGTGACGACAGACGCCAGTGCTGTCGCTCATGCATCCAGAATTTGATTAAGCACTTTCTTCCTGAGATTTTGGGGTGATAATTTTTTATTTTATTTATTTATTTATTTATTTATTTATTTATTTTTTTTGCAGAATGCGAACTTGTGAAGATAGTGTTGGCGTGGAGGATGACAGTCACATTTTTTGTTGTAATATCTATTGTGTAGATTTGACAATGAAATGTTGTGTAGGCGATGTTTGTTAGCAAAAACTCGTGATCTTTTGGATGAGAGACAAGGACCAAATCCATTGAGGTATACCAATAGGTGATATATGTCAGCTTTTACCTATCTCTCCAGTAATATAAGATGGAAATAGAAATGGAGAGTAATTTCCTTTCCCATTTCCTGTTCCTTCCTAACCTGTACTGCGACTTCTCCCTTCCTTACCTGGTACTTTATATATATATATATATATATATATATATATATATATATATATATATATATATATATATATATATATATATATATATATATATATATATATATATATATATATATATATATAATACCAAGATACTTTCTACTAATGAGGTGGCGTCATAGCCACAGGTAAATGAATTCTTAGTTTAGTATTAGATCATTTATTAGAGAGCGAGAATAGACTCTTGTAATGGAAATGGAACGACATATTTATGTAATCTTTGCCGATTCGTTTTCAGCATTATATGGAAGTCTTTTTTTATATAGTAAAATCAGATCAATTGTCAGGGAATTAAAATTTAAAACATTTTGTAGTAACAGATAATACTGGATTTTTTTTTATTTATTTATTTTTATTTTTATTTTTTTGTAATAACTGAGATGGCAAGGCAAATAAGGGTTAGATAAATTCTTAATGCAATTGGCTTTGGAACACTGATTTCACCATCCTGTTGTTATTGCTTTTTAATTCAGATATATATATATATATATATATATATATATATATATATATATATATATATATATATATATATATATATATATATATATATATATATATATATATATATATATATATATATATATATATATATATATATATATATATATATATATATATATATATATATATATATATATATGTTTTCATTTAAAATGTTATCAATCATATTTTTCAGGAAAAGATTATTAACTTGATAAAGTTGACAGTATGATTTACTTATATTCTTTGATCAAATAACTTGAGGCATTGTTGCTTTCGCCTTGATTTATTATATTTTCTTTTATTATTCAGTTGTTTATATATGAATCAATCAATTGCTTACGTTTATCTGTACAGTATCGTTAGTTTTTTTATTATTATAAATATTGGATTTAAATTGCCTGTAAAATGAAGTTACTTTATTAAGAGTAATGTTACTTGTAAGGAATGACTTTTATATCTATTCGTTTGTCAAACGAAATAAGTTTTGAGTCTTACTGACTATGTGGTAATATCGTGGCGCTTCTTCCACAATATTTAGTGACCAGCTTATCCTGTCTTTTTTCTCTCTCTTTCGCCTCCACACACACTGAAGTCTCCCATCCTCTCCTATTTCCTTTTTTTGTTGGCAATTATGTTAGATAAACAAATGAAATGTCAGGATGAGCGTACTAACTCTTCCTCTTTCTGGCGCGGACATACACCCTCTCTCCATATATATTTTCCAGGAATTCTTTAAATTTGTTGACGTTTTCCTGACTATGGAAAAATGTTGCTTGATTCATTGCGCATTATGGAGTGAAGGATAGCATTGCACGAAAGCAGAATATGACTCTGTATTTTCCCAGCTGGATTTCTATTGTTGCTGGGATAAAGATTAATATTTATCTTTGTTTGTACTGCAAAATGATTTTGTAGAACGGGTGTTAGCTTGCTACGTGTAACAGTATCAATGTCCATAACGTCTCTCTGGAAAACGTGTATATCTATCTATCTATCTATCTATCTATCTATCTATATATATATATATGTGTGTGTGTGTGTGTGTGTGTGTGTGTGTGTGTGTGTGTGTGTGTGTGTGTGTGTGTGTGTGTGTGTGTTTATTTTATTATTTTGACATTTATTATATAATATCCTCGAGAGAGGTTTATTAATAAATGCTGAAGGTTTTATTAAATTTTAATATTTATTATTATAATTGATTTGTCATAAGCTCAAGTTTACTAATAAATTCTTGCTATTATACTGCAAAAAAGTTAATTGAGAATTTGCTATTCAATATTAACATGCAAATTAAACATTAAAGGAATATATATATATATATATATATATATATATATATATATATATATATATATATAAATATATATATATATATATATATATATATATATATATATATATATATATATATATATATATATATATATATATATATATATATATATATGTATATATATATATATATATATATATATATATATATATATATATATATATATATATATATATATATATATATATATATATATATATATATATATATATATATATATATATATATATATATATATATATATATATATATATATATATATATATATATATATATATATATAATTATTATTATGCCATAGTGTTAACCATAACTCGAGCAGAGTATAGATTATTGTTGGATTAAGAAAAAAATATTTATTAATTAATATTTTTCTCACATGACAAAGGAAAAATGACCTCTCTGAGGCAAGTATAGATAGCTATTGTCATCATTTTTATGTCATAAGCTCGGGGAATATATTACTAAATGCAATAGATTTGACTAAAATATAATTGCAAACAGCCATTCTTTTACACTTCATAAGTGGAAAGAGTTGATGTCAGGAAAAGCATCCAGTGGTAAAGCCTTGAACCAGAAGCGACAATAGTTTTAAACAGACTAGAGAGAATTCAGAGAGCCAATAAGAACATGGGAAGGTTTCTGTGAAAGATATAATTGATAGAACTAAAATTGAATATCTTATTTGTTAAATTTTTACCTTTTTGATAAAAAGTAAGATTTTCTTTCGCGGGGAAGATACGTCTCCTAATTTTGTTCAATTTTTTTTTTTTTTGCTTCTTCGCATTATAGTCATAATAGAACTGTGTCATTACCATAACAAGACACGTGCGTACCACTAATTGCCCAAGACATACCTTTGTTCATTTTCTATTTGCAAATAATACTTTAAAGATAAGGAAAGGAATCATGAAGAGGAAATAAAGTTTCTCCCCATTAACATCCTCCCATAGGAAAGAACTCAGTGAGTGGGAGCCATTTGGATATATATATTATATATATATATATATATATATATATATATATATATATATATATATATATATATATATATATATATATATATATATATATATATATATATATATATATATGTACAGTTTTCCTCACCTTGTTTTATCTATTTCACGAATCAAACTATATTTTATTTCATAGCAGCACCTTTGGTATAAATGAGAGTTACCTTTTTTTTTTGTATGCGTGTGACACCGGGACTGGCAAAGTTTAACACTGTACAAGTAAATCTCATTAAATAAATAGACTCACATAGTTGTAAATCATTGGATTTCCATAGTACATTCCTCCTCGAACGAAATACATTAAGTGCATCAAAACACTTCTCTGAGAGAATGCCTTGTGCATTCATTTGCATTCATTTGGAAAGGGGTCTCCATTTTCTTTTTTCCATGAAATGGCATAAAACTTTGTGGGTATGCATTTAAATTTTCCCTCAAATAAGGGGGGGGGGTAGTTATTTTTATCATATTTCGGTGGTATAGTATTAAGAGTGATTTTGAATAAGTTTGATAAAGAAAACAAAAGGACTGATGTCATTATGAAAGAACATTTTGTATCGAGATGTGAATCGTTGAGCTCTCGCAACATTTTTTTTCTCTCCGCATGTTGTGATATACATTTAATATGGTGATATATATATATATATATATATATATATATATATATATATATATATATATATATATATATATATATATATATATATATATATATATATATATATCTACTTCCTCTTCGTCTACATCTTTTCCCACTTTTATGTGGGGTCGATGTTTCTGGCCAGTTTTCTCCATTTGTTTCTGTCCCATACCTCATCACCCAACAAATCTTTAGACCTCAGGTCGTCATTGATGCAATCCATCCACCTACGCTTTGGTCTCCCTCTCCTTCTCCTACCCTGTATATCCATTTCCATCACCCTCCTCCCAACATACTGTTAATCCCTCCTAACGACATGATCATACCATCTTAGTCTACTTTCTTGTATTTTATCTGATATTTCTCTAACTTTTGAGGTACCTCTAATTACCTCGTTTCTGATCTTATCTCTTCTTGTCACCCCCACACATCCATCTCATAATCCTCATCTCTGCCACATCCAGTTTTTTATCTTGTGTCTTCTTTATTGCCCATGTCTCTGCTTCATACATCATCGCAGGTCTCACAACTGTCTTATGCACTTTACCCCTCAACTTAATCCCTATTCTCCTGTCGCACAGCACCCCAGATACTCTCTTCCAGTTCTTCTATCCCGCTTGTATTCCTTCATCCCTCTTCTCCACTTCTCAAGCTTCTCCTCCACTACCTCTCGTCTGTTGCTACACAGTACAATGTTATCTCCAAAGAGCATACACCACGGAGACTGATCTATAATACCCTGTGTTGCTACATCCAAGACCAGATCAAATAGATTTGGACTCAAAGCATACCCTTGATGCAGACCAACATTTACTGAGAGACTTTTCTTCAAGCCCACACTGCTCTTACCATTTGCCTCTACCCTCTCATACATATCTTGGATAATTCTTACATATTTCTCGGGGACTCCCTTTTCTCTAATACACCTCCACACCTCTTGACGTGGTACTCGATCATATGCCTTTTCCAGGTCAATAAAGACCATATACAGTCCTTTCTGTTTCTCCCGATGCTTTTCCATCATTTGTCTCGAGGTAAATATGGCATCCACTGTCCCTCTTCCAGGCATGAAGCCAAACTGTTCATCTCCAATTGTCGTTACCTCTCTGAGTCTCCTCTCCATAATCTTCTCCCATATCTTCATAGTATGACTTAACAACTTTATACCTCTATAGTTTTCACACTCCTGAATGTCTCCCTTCCCTTTATAGATTGGGATGATTAAGCTTCCTTTCCATTCCTCTGGCATCTTTTCCTGACTAAAGATCTTTTGCATTAAGTCCCACAAGATATCTATGCCTTCCTCTCCAAGACTCTTCCATACCTCCACTGGCATCTTATCAGGTCCTGCTGCCTTTCCATTTTTAATTTTCCTTACTCCCTGCTCTACCTCTCTGCTTCATTTGGAAGTCCATCTTCAAATGCTGCTCTTGGGTTCTCTTCATCTAGTAATCCTTCAAAATAAGTTTCCCATCTGTTTTTTATTTCATCCTCTTCTGCTAGAACTACTCCAAAGTTATCCTTTATTTGTCTTTCTTGGGTCAAGTCCTTGGTTGCAGCATCTCGAGCCTTGGCAATTCGCCATATTTTCTTCTCTTCTGGTGCTTCCAGCTCTTCATAGACTTCATTCAATTTCTCTGCCTTTGCTCTTGCCACTGCTCTCCTTGCCTCCTTCTTTGCCTGCTTATACTCTTCTTTATCTTGCTCCAGGCCTGATAAATCTGCCTTTTTCTTAGCTTCTTTCTGTTCTTCACCCATTCTTGCACTTCCTCATTCCACCACCATGACTCTATTATTTGGGGGTTTCCTTCCTGAAGACTTTCCAAGTACCTCCTTACCAACCCTCAAAATCACCTTACTATTCTCTGTCCACCATTCTTGTACATCCTCATGCAACCTTTTCGCTTCCAACACTCTTCCCTTAAACATAGCTCTCAGCTCTGCATCTTTAAATCTCCATCACTTTTTCTTTGGGTCCATCCTCGGCTTCTTACTTTTCCTACATTTCCTGAGCCTGCGATCAGTTACTACTATCCTATGTTGCACTGCTACACTCTCCCCATTTATTACTTTACAGTTGCTAATCTCCTTCAGATGGTCTCTCCTACACAACAATAAATCTATCTGTCTCTCCCTTCCACCACTACTGTATGTAATCAGTCTGTTTTCCTTTTTCTCAAAGAATGTGTTGACCAATGCCAGATCAAATGCCACTGCAAAATCAATCACTCTCTCTCCCCCCTCATTTCTCTCGCTCACCCCCAGCCCCCATGGACCCTACCTATCCCAGCCCTCCCAAGTGGCCATTTAGATCTCCTCCCAAAATTACCCTCTCCCTTATAGGAATTGTTCTAAGCTCCTGGTCCATCTCCTCCCAAAATGCATCCTTCACCTCCGCTGTACAACCAGTTTGTGGGGCATAGGCACATACCACATTGAGTACCGTTTCTCCCAGTCCCAGCTTTGAACTCATAATTCTGTCACTCTTTCTATTCACACCAAGTAAGCTTTCATTCAGGTCTTTGGATAGTATTATTCCTACACCATTCGTCCCTTCCTCATTTGCTCCACTATAGAACAATTTGCAACCCTCACCCAGTTCCCTCGCCTTATTTCCTTTCCACTTGGTCTCCTGCACACACAGCACTCCAATTCTCCTCCTCTCCATCAGGTCCACCAATTCTTGTCCCTTCCCAGTCATCGTCCCCACATTAAGAGTACCCACCCGCAGCACCACCTCTGCCACTCTCCCTCGAGCTTGCCTCTTTAACCCAGCCTGCCCATGACTGGGTAGCCCTTGCTGTCTTTCCGGAGGGGTCAGGCGAAGCCCCAACGCGTTGCCTAAGGGGAACGCCCTAGTATGGTGATTATTCTTATCTGTACTGGCCATATTTTGGTTTGGGCAAAATTTTTATGGCCGGATGCATTTCCTGCCGCCAACCCTCCCCATCTACCCGGGCTTGGGACCGGCACCAAGTTGAGGCTGGCTCACCCCCTCAGTGGCTGGGTTATATATATATATATATATATATATATATATATATATATATATATATATATATATATATATATATATATATATATATATATATATATACATATATATATATATATATATATATATATATATATATATATATATATATATATATATATATATATATATATCAAAACATACGCACAGTCATTCACCCGTACACACATGCACACTCATATATATAATTAAACTCGTTACCGTATTCGTTTACACTGTGTAGGTAAGTCTTTATGCACGTACACATGTATATGAAGAATTTTTTCCAGTAACATGATTCTTGGGTCCAGGAGGATAGACAGCATAGGCTACACTCAGTGATTTTTATATAACTAATTCCTCTCTCTCTCTCTCTCTCTCTCTCTCTCTCTCTCTCTCTCTCTCTCTCTCTCTCTCTCTCTCTCTCTCTCTCTCTCTCTCTCTCTCTCTCTCTCTCTCTCTCTCTCTCTCTCTCTCTCTCTCTCTCTCTCTCTTTTTAAGCGCAGTTGTGCAGCAGAGGTTTAGCGTGGAGCCTGCCCAGATTATATTACTTTTAAAATTAATCCCACAGTGCTGTACCATTAAAGAGTGCATAATAACAGTTTACACACACTCACACACACGCACACAAATGCACATGCACGCAATTAGAAAAGAACAAAAGTGAGAAGAGATAAGATAGAGAAATCAATGAAGATGAATAAATCTAAGTATGAAAAATCAACTTTTATAAATAATCTTCTTGAATGCAAGTTAAGAAAGAAAATAGAGAAATCATTAATGCAACAAGAAAAAAAAGAAAAGAAAATAGAAATACATGAAAATTGACAGCCTTGAGAAAAAAATATATACACAAACAAAAGGAAAAAAGGAGAAAGTAAATATAAAATTATAAGATAATTGTATTAAGATTAAAAGATAAGAGTAATTACTATTAAAATAATTTAAAAAAATATTAGACAGTTTTGAGTAGGGCAGGAAGAAAGAGCCAAATATTATAGCACATATAGTTCACCAAGTAAATATGATGATAAGATGTTTAAAAAAGCGTTTGTTCATCTCGCTTGTGTATCTAAAACCATGTTTAGTGAGGAATAAAACAAAGTATGAAACGGTGTCTGTTCGAGCAATTTTTGCCCTTTCCCGTCCTCACTTAACATCATATACAGTCAAGTTACGATACTCGATTTGCTCTACGTGAGTGTGTGTGTGTGTCTGCTTTATGTGATTCTTTTTTTCTGTGGAGAACAATGAAAATAGGAACAAAGCAAATATGCTTAGTACAGTAAAAGATTTTACGATTCGTGTTTATCCCTTGTGTGATGCAAATGCCAAGGAAATTCGTATTTGAATGGATTGTGGATTTTCGTCTTCATAATCTCATAAAAAAGAGTGATATTTTTTTTGTTGAGGGAATAAGTGAATGTTTGAGGAATGTTTTTACAGTTTTATTTTAAGGTGTGGATGGTTCAGAAATGCGCATTGGCACACCATCATTATATTCATATGTACATAAAGCTATTCCTGTTGACTGTGTTGCCTCATATAACCTCGAAAAAACAAATATTCATAAGAAATGACACAGAAGAAAGTAAACAAATCTGTATTGCTATGTTTTTTTTTATGGATATCAAAGCCTCTTTCCTTTTGTCATATATATTACTTAATTCCACAAAGGACAAAATGCAGAGAAAAATATCAGATATATCCAAGAAAGTCCTTACATGATTCTATGTGTGGGAGATTGAATAGTCATTCAAAGCACTTTTGATTCTCCGGGTGTTCTGAGTTGCTGGAATTTATATTTTATTTAAATACTGTATTACAAGCAAATATTGTACAGAAAGAGCAATAGTTTAAAGATTTGAGATTCACCTGTCATTAGTTCAGACTTTGTTTGCAGTGCTGTGATTTCAAGAAAAATAAAATAAAATAATAGCCAGAGCCCTACCCGTCTATCAGGTGTCCCAACGTTTGGAACGTTTTGCTAGAGGACATCACATAAAGTCATGTTGTTATTATTATTATTATTATTATTATTATTATTATTATTATTATTATTATTATTATTATTATTATTATTATTATTATTATTATTATTATTATTATTATTATTATTATTATTATTATTATTGTTATTATTATTGTTATTATTATTATTATAATCTATCTTTAATTCCCCAGCTTCAATCTGTCCGTGCCCACCCCAGTGGGGACTAATAATGAAGCATAAAATGTAAAGAACAAAAAGTTTATTGATCTCAGATACGTCTATACGGTGAAATGCATAATACTTATACAAATGCAGATCTTTACACACAGTATTTACACAGAGTAAGAGTGACTAAGCATACTGTATTTATGTTATCTATGTATTATAAGCTATAAAAAAGAGCCATTCACGTTGACCCATAGCTAGCTGTATGATATAGTAAAAAATTAAATATTAATATATGGTAAAATGTCTCCTATATGCGTTTACTTTTTGCCATGTTTTTTTTGCTTTAGCTTTATCACGCGGGCCTTTTCATTTTCCGAGTATGGAAAGGGATTGCGTATCACATAATAGAAGGTTCAAAAGATTTGGTCTCAGACATTTACAGAGGTGGCATTATCAAAGACAGAAAAAAAAAATAATTTGCCAGTCATTAGATGCAAAATTATTTTGGTATAGTTTTTATCTCTGTTTCATGCCAATATTTTCAATTAACTCAACAGTCATTCTCATGATTTTAAGCTGAGGATGTATAGTTTGAGGGAAGGATCATTGAGTATGCTGACTATAAGACACAAACTTATATTACAGTAGTCACTCTCTCATCTCTATCTATCTATCTATCTATCTATATTTGTCTGTCTATCTGTCTGTCCGTCCATCCATCCATCCATCCATCCATCCATCCATCCATCCATCCATCTATCTATTTATCTATCTCTATCTCTCTATCTATCTATCTATCTACCTATCTATCGATCTATCTTTCTATCTCTGCTTCATATAAATAGTCACCACGCAAAGACGCTAATAAACTTGCAAGCATTTGACGAAGTATCTAGCAAAAATTGACCCAGTTTACACTCCTGATGCTTTGTGGTTAATTACCATCACATTTAGGATAAGGGCAACAGTCTGGATAAGGTTCGTCTTCATTTGCTACTGGATGACATCCGGGAGGCATTCCAATAGCGCCACGCCTGTAGAAGACAATTAGCAGAAGTTTGGATTTGCAAACACCCCTAATGTATATAGTTGTCTATCCATATTTCTGTGTGTGTGTGCGTGCAATGGACACAGTAGCACTTGTAAAGGGGGTAGCCAAGTCAAACATAACCTGGTCCGTGTAGAGAAAAAAAATACTAAGGGGGTTTATCATTCCCAAGTCCCCTCTGTCCATCCTATTAAGTCGATTTGTAAGTCTTAGAGGGAAATGCTGAGGCTGTATCCTTATTCCCTTCTCGAGAAAAGGAAATTGCTAAGAAGAAAGATATATTAGAGTTCTATGAAAAGCAATTAAAAACATATTGTGTACTAACAGCAATTACATTGCGAAGTAATTTCATAATTACGCATGAGGCGCAGGTTTAACAAGTGAATATTTATCTTAGAGAAGCGAATGTTTGTATGCGTGGACTTTATGGTTGAACTCTGTGTTAACAAGATCAGGCTTTGCTAATGACAACAAACACTTCACACTTACGTAGCAATCTGAATCCATATACTTCCTCGAAACTCATAGCAATCAACTCTCCCGCAGCCTTCAGCTAGAGCCCATGATCCTCCAACTGGATATGCCCTGCCCTGGTGCTCTACCCAACACATACCGGGGTATTCTGGACAGATGAAAAAGTGTATTTATATTTCAATGATAATGACAATGATAGCTTTATTCACAGAGACAATTTTATTCTTCATATGTTCATTCTAACATTAAACGTTTATATATTTATGTATTTATTATTTACTCTTCCCTTAATATATATATATATATATATATATATATATATATATATATATATATATATATATATATATATATATATATATATATATATATATATATATATATATATGGTAGGAAAAGCCCATGAAATAAAACAACGAAATAAATATATAAAAAGTACTTATTAATTTCGTGACCTTAACTGGTCATCTTCTTTGAGAAGGTGACCAGTTAAGGTCACGAAATTAATAAGTACTTTTTATAAATATATTTCGTTTTTTTTTTAGTTAATGGGCTTTTCCTACCATTTTAGACTGTATGTTAACAGTTCAGTGGTATTAATATATATATATATATATATATATATATATATATATATATATATATATATATATATATATATATATATATATACATATATATATATATATATATATATATATATATATATATATATATATATATATATATATATATATATATATATATATATATATATATATATATATATATATATATATATATATATATATATATATATATATATATATATATATATATATATATATACACATATTTATTCCCCCCGAGGGAGGGGGGCTAAAGTACTTTCTCCGTGTTCCCCAGTGTGTAGTAAGAGTTGACTAAGTGGGGCGGAGTGAGGGGACTGTAATCCCCTCCTCTGAAGTTTCTCTTCCCAGAATAGTCAGAGTATATTGCCTTGACTCAGCCACTCTCCTTATTAGGGGAAAAGTAGCATATATATATATATATATATATATATATATATATATATATATATATATATATATATATATATATATATATATATATATATATATATATTTACTTATTTATGCACTCGTATATTTATATATATTTTTGAAAGCATTTTCACAATTTTGGTCATTACACAAAATATTCTTCATCAAAGTAAATCCATTTGATATTCTCTTGCAAGTTTTCCCTCGTATGCCTTCCGAATAGATCTTGAAACAAAAAAATTAAGATTTGCAGTACCAAAAATTTATTAGATCTCCTTCTCACCTGGGTTAACTGTCGCCCTGCCGAAACTCATGGCTGCCAAGGCCGAACCTAGGAAGAGGCTCAGTAGCAGAAGGGAAAATTTGCATTGGGTGTAGCAGAAGAAAACCATCTTCGAAAACTCTGCAGAAATGCCACACTCTCTTATAATACAGTCAGACGTTTACTGAGGGTTAGACAGGATGTTCGTGGGTTACTTCACTACTTTTCACGCCTCATCACAGGGAATGCTCTTAGGAGCCGAACTCACCCGACAATGTCATAGTGTGTAAATAATCGGAACAGTAGAACGAGGGCCGTCAGGTGACCTAGAATCCATTTTACCACATTTTTATTATTATTATTATTATTATTATTATTGTTATTATTTTTATTATTATTATTATTATTATTATTATTATTATTATTATTATTATTATTATTATTATTATTATTATTATTATTATTATTATTAGGCCTTGCTTATAATTCTGTTTTAGCTTTAGCTACCCTCCTGATTTATAATAGTGGAAATAATAACCCAAGCGTTTACAGATGCAGTTTCACCTTTGTCCCCACGCATGCATTGGCATTCGCACTAAGCTCGCTGTGTTGCCAAATTTTATTACATGAAGGAAGCCATTATCTTCTCGTTCATATCGCCAAGCATTCTACTGAAGATAGAGTTGTTGTAATGCTAGAAGTATATTGTTTTATGGTTGCCTTCTCGTCTTAGATAATTACAACAATTTATTATAATATATATTGAAGATATAATTTTCAGTACACAATGATTTCCGGTGTTGCTAAATTTGCCCTTGTACTGATAACACTATCTCTTGACAAGTAGAATGGCGGGAGAGAGAGAGATGATTATTACCAAGCTCTATGAGAGCAAAGGAAATGTCAGTAGATAAAAGTGATGTTTTTTTTTTTTTTTGGGGGGGGGAAGCGCCGTTGCTGTAAGCTCATCACATTTAAAAAACGAAACTTCACTTCCAGAAATTATTATTTTTATCTATTTTGATTGAGCCCACTAATAATGTACATAGATATTCAATCATATTAAAAATGTTCCTCGTCGTCCTGTTATTATTCATCTCCTTTTTGGTTGCCACCAAAGGTATTATATATACATAGATAGGCCTTTTAGTCCTTAAGTACACTTTTATGATAGTTTAATTACAAGTTTTAATTAACTCGGTTCGTATTATTATTATTATTATTTTTATTATTATTATTATTATTATTATTATTATTATTATTATTTTTATTATTATTATTATTATTATTATTATTATTATTACTATTATTATTATTATTATTATTATTATTATTATTATTATTATTATTATTATTATTATTATTATTATTATTATTATTATTATTATTATTATTATTATTATTATTATTATTATTATTATTATTATTATTATTATTATTATTATTACTTAAGCAGCAGGCTTCATTATCAGACTACTATTTTTCATATTTTTTGCTTAAGTAACGTGGAATATTTTCAAGAAATTATCTGTCACCTATAGAGACAATGTATGAAAATATTCTCTTGTGATGGTTCTAAATAAATGGTGTAAAGATATTATATCTCACACCTTAATTTCTCCACATGCTATGGTGATTCACCTTCTTTTGCCAAAGTATTGGGTTGCTATTCAGAGACTTATTACCCATCATATTGTGAGTGAGAGCATAGGAAACATTAACATTCGTATCATATATTCACTTTTCCTTGTACATTGCGCGAGGGCTTTATAGTCATGAAAATGTTTACATAACTTTAGTCATTCCTAGAATATAATTTTCAGTTGTAATCTTTAAATAACCTTTATTCTCTAAGATTATTTTTTTAATTCGAATTTAATTATAGCTTTGAAAATAAGCACTGAAATGTTCTATTGTTTGAGGACTATTTAGCTGTTTCAAAAACATTGCAGTATTTGAGATGATATTCATTGTAACATTATTATTCCTATTCATTTGCTTGAATAAGACCTTTCTGGTACATTTAACAGTTTCGATTCAGAACACACGATATGTACATAGATGTGGATTGGTCTTAATGAGTTCTTGATATTAACACAACTTTACTGAATCTATATACACGCAGCATTAGAGGATTAATATCTATAATTTGGTGTGTATAATAGCTAGGATATACTGAGTTCGCAATGCTCTGAACTCGCCGAAAGTGTAATTCAGTTCTATTCTTTTAATAAATATATTTCATCTGTTCAGAAATAACTACGTTAAAACCCTGGTCGTTTCCGGGAAATAATTACTTCTTTTTTTTTATCCGCTTTGCATGGGAGCATTATGTAGTAGTGTTTGGAGAGTACAAATTGGATGCAAACTCAGCGAGATTTTTATGATGCTCTGTTTATTGTCACAAAATTGCGATTCTTCACGTGTTTGCCTGCATATGTGGGTTCAATCCCAGTAAATTATTATTTATCACCTGCTATGGTTGAGAATACGGAAATATACTCTTATACAAGCACTAATGCTTTATGTCGTACACAATGTTGGTAATGTCAATGTTAGTTTTAAATAAGTTTTTACTCATAAGTTAGATATCCTTCCGGTTTGCTAAAATAACTGGGTTCATTTCTGTTAATTATTATTTATTTATTTATTTATTATGTTCCTGTAAGCTCATGACAGGTTTTAGATATATGATATATGTTTTAATCAATGATTCACTTTCATGTCTTTTGATGAAATATTGGTCTAATAAAGGGTTATGGGCATAGGCAACTGAAACAGTACTGATGTATTAATTTTTTTTTCACTTGTATTCCCGTTGCTCGCTATCTACAATTCAAAGATATATGACGTATTTACATATGCACATTCTACGTAAAGCTATGAAGATAGAATGAAGATAAAATAACTTTTAGAATATCCTATCTCTCTCTCTCTCTCTCTCTCTCTCTCTCTCTCTCTCTCTCTCTCTCTCTCTCTCTCTCTCTCTCTCTCTCTCTCTCTCTCTCTCTCTCTCTCTCTCTCTCTCTCTCTCTCTCTCTCTCTATATATATATATATATATATATATATATATATATATATATATATATATTTATTTATTTATTACACCGCTCTAGGTATCCACATGGTAAGTTGCAAGGATCTTCTGCCGTGAGACCCGACAGCCGTAGCTGGTTTACCCATTCAGATTCATCTCATTGCAACCCCCTCACACCCACCCGTGCCATCAAGCATTGCTAACATGTGCGAGAAATCTTTTCGGACTGCATCACCGATACACAATCTTTCTCCACTAATTCCTATATCTTGCACTCTCTTCCCTTCTCCAATGTCGTACCTTGTGCATCCCATCCATTCAGTATCATTCTAGGTCATCCTTTCGGTTTTCCTCCACTTACATCTGCTCTCCATGCAAGTCTCATCGTTCATCATTTATACATATCTTATGTCCAAACCACCAAAGTACAATTTGGTCCAACTTATACGACACCTTTCTTGCAACACACATTCTCTGTTTCACCATCTCGTTTCTGCCAGTGTTGACACAACGAATATTTTATGACTCTACTTTTACCATCCTCTGCCTCCAACTTCCCTCTGCCACACATCCTTCCAAACTCAGTCAGCGACAGCCTTAGTTCCTCCTCAGAATCAGCCACCAGAAATAATAAGAAAATAAGTTAATTAACTGTGGGCTTGCTTGTCATAGGGAACCTCAGTATCTCAATGGCATAGCTAGTAAGGCGGGAAGTGACGAGCTTGACATTCATGACTTCGATCCCGCCACGCGCATTCCAAACATTTTATGTCTACCCCTATTTGAATGAGGACTGATTTTGGCACAAAACCGCAAAGAATCACTTTCATGAAAGTAATAGACACTAAATGTATAGAAATAATTTGTTCCTTCAGTCACCATATCTCTGTTATGTATTCAAAATAAGGAAAAATAAAACCATTTTAATCAGTCTTGAAACTTGGCATGCACGAACATTATTTTTTTATTCCTTGAGAAAGTCAGCCATAACGTATTCACAATAAGTTTGAATTAATAACTCTGTAAAATAGAAATTTGCAGCAAATTATGTATGTAAAATATTAATATGTTGCAATATCAAATATTTAAGATGAAAAAAAAAATACTTTTCTCTTACCCTGTGATTTGTTTTATTCATTGATATATCCTGCAGAATCAAAAGACAAATGCTTACTTCAGTATAAATCCAGAACTATAAACAATATCACACTTATTATCCGTGAAAATTTTCTTACATAATAAATCAGTTAAAGAGATAAAATATAATTTGTAGTCGATAAATACTCAAAACAAAGCATTTTTTTTTTTAGTACTTTTAAATACTTCTCTCGAAATAATGGAAAAAAAATTTCATCAGTTACGAGACTCAATAGCTAATAATATTTTACCCTTATAGCATATAAGATATTTTTTTTCACTATTCCATGATAAATCCAACTTGAAATGGCACCTAAAAGAGTTTTACGACTTTTTCGCCCTCATTTATCGCTCGTTATCCTTAGAGTAACGCTTCTCGTTACACTATTTATGTTTTAGCACATGTAACAGAGAGTTTGGCAAATCAGATGTGCTGCCGTTACAAAATTATGATTCTTGCTTATTATACGTGTTGTGCTGCGTTATATATATATATATATATATATATATATATATATATATATATATATATATATATATATATATATATATATATATATATATATATAATCATTTATAGAAATAATTTTTATTCAGTCTTCACGGTTGCATTCAATATATATATATATATATATATATATATATATATATATATATATATATATATATATATATATATATATATATATATATATATATATATATATATATATATATATATATATATATATAAACTTGGTTAGAGTAGAGCTGAGGTCAGTGCTAATTGTCCTTAACAATGCTCTAAGCTGTAAATATACTCTTTTTCCATCCGGCATCCAGACAAGAACATCGCATTAAGCAGACGTCCTGTCATAAAAGAAATTGATTCTTGATTTGCCTTTCCGTTCTGATTCGTTGTAAGAAGAAAGTAACTGCTTCCTGATTATATTTTTTATTTATTTTCTTTCATGGAAAGCTGAGGCTAGTTTTATTACTCTTAACAAAACTTTAAGCTGTTGAGATACCATTCTACCCATGTTGACTCTTGTGTGTGTGTGTGTGTGTTCGTCTTTTCATTCCAGAGAAGAGCTTTGAGCAGCATCTTTTGCCTTTAACGAATCTTTACGTTGTTAATATACCTCTGTATGTGTATTCCATTGACCGATTTGTTCTTGTGTGTGTGCATATATATATAATTTACCCTTTCTCTCTAGAGGAGAGCTGAGCCTTATGTTTGTTGACACTTATTAACATATGAGCTGTGAATATTCTTTTCTACCTCGGACCACGTGCAATTAATTATTATTTGCTCCCTTAGATGACGCCTAATGCTGTTCAAGATCATTGACAACATTTACGTCCCTATATTGTGGTTCTGACAAAGAGATGCTGTATGAACTATGTGTCTTAGTCGAACTCTTAAGATTAATTGGGATTACCAGAAGTTTGTTGAGAAATTCTCTCTATGTTAATAGTATTGTTAATATAATTTACGTGGTGATCAAACATATTATTTTCTAAATATTTGTGATTCCATTTTCACCATGGTGAAAAATTTAGGGAATGGTGATTTAGATATACATTTTGAAATACACCAACCTGGATGTTGCAAAGCAATTTTTTTTCTATTTGTTTTTGTTGATAAAACACTATGTAGATACGATATATATATATATATATATATATATATATATATATATATATATATATATATATATATATATATATATATATATATATTATATATATATATATATATATATATATATATATATATATATATATATATATATATATATATATATATATATATATATATATATATATATATATATATATATATGAATCATTTTTTTACCCCGACCGGGACTTGAACCTAGGACTTATGATTACTAAGTCAAGGCGCTACCACTACACCACAGAAGGTTAAAAGGAATCCAACCTTATAGCTTATATCTGCTATACTTAGGACTTTTAACCTTCTGTGGTGTAGTGGTAGCGCCTTGACTTAGTAATCATAAGTCCTAGGTTCGAGTCCCGGTCGGGGTAAAAAATGATTCATGTTTTCACGTATGTAATGTGCTTAATATATATATATATATATATATATATATATATATATATATATATATATATATATATATATATATATATATATATATATATATATATATATATATATATATGTGTGTGTGTGTGTGTGTGTGTGTGTGTGTGTGTGTGTGTGTATGCGTGCGTGCATGTGTGTATGTATTTTATTTTTAATTGGTCTATTTATGCATCTTTTATTATACCTATTTTCTCTTGTTAAAGAATTAATGTTATTTGTTCGTATTTCTATCGTTGCAGCGTCGTGTGAAAAATTCAAAACAAATATCAATGGATGTTCATATGCCGTATATTTTTTTAAAGAAAATTTATTCCATGGGATCTATAATTATTATATGATTTAAATTTAGCTTTAATTTTATTAATCTTGATTTTTATATATTTATGTCGTTCGAAATCTAAATCTTATCCAAACTTGCTTAAAAATGCAAAGGTTATCATTCAAAATTTTGAGAAATAAATCATAGAACTCAGAATTATTTTTGATAATAAAAGTCTTATATAATGATTGCTAAGGATTTTTCCCTCCCTTTTATTTTAATTTTTCCGTTTTCACAACCTCGAAATGTGATAAACATTCATTTTACATTTAAAATTAAAATTAGAAAATTCCATATGTAAACATTGCCAAAATTTAAATTGTCCTTAATAGGAAAAAGACGACGAAAACTGAAACATTTAAAATCCTTCAACAAAAAAGAAAATACTGAAAAAGACGATACCTCAAATGAAAAAAAAAAAAAAGATCGTTTTTATTTTTGGAAAATGAATTAGAGTTGACAAATGGGAAGACTCTTTCTAGCATTCACTATCTTTGCAATGTAATATGTAGTTGAAAAGGCCAACTTTAAACCATTGTAACTACTACAAAAATGACAGAAGCTCTTCAGAGTGCCTCGCTTCTATAACTAATGGCACTACTACTATTCACTTCTCGACAAAAAGTCCCAAACAATAGATTCTTCTTTCAGGATTTCCTCCGGCGCTGTTGTTCTGTTTGTTAATATATGGAAAGAATGTTGCTTGAATTATTGACATTTCCTTATAATTATAGTGATGGTTTATTCCATTTAAATATTTGATTATTTTTTCCTTATTTTTTTAAAATGGGTCCTTGGAATTAAAAATATCAATCTGAGTGATTGTTTGTATCCTACATTCTTTTGTCTTTATTCATATACTTGTTTATTTATTTATTTATTTATTTAATTATTCTTTAGTGACAGATTTATATATATATATATATATATATATATATATATATATATATATATATATATATATATATATATATATATATATATATTGAATTATTTTCTTTTTCTGGTTTTCTGCTTTGCTATACCACAGAGGGTATTGCATTTAGATTTTTGGACAAAACCTGATTATTCGTCATATGGTAGTGATCTAAATGCCCAGCAAAGCTTAGATAGTCACTTTCCTGAATATTAACTTTCATAGTAGTAGCAAATCGTTAATAAAAATAATTTTAATTCAGTCTTTACAATTGTATTCATTAAGGAATGTTCAGCCAACAAACAAACAAAAATAATTACTTTTTAAATTCGTGATCTCATCTTAGATGCTAAAAGACCTTACGGAAGGCCCATTGTAGAGAACAAAAGCTGAAGGGAAATTTTTAAGTTTTAGTATCCTAACCTCTGTTCAACACATAAAAGTACTGGACCAGGGAAGGATACCATATAAGGTCACGAAATTAACAAATATTTAAAAAAGAAATTATCCTTTTGTTTTTTTGAAATGTGCGTTTCTCTACTTTTCTCTGAGTGTTGAGTAGATTTTGGATTATCACACCTGCTGCACAGAAAACATGTTTTCCTCATCTGCTGAATGAGTATTTGAACTACACTCATTGGAGCAATTTATAGAACAGACGGCCTCCAGAAGCGCAAAGCGTATAAATCATTATACTGTGCAATCTTTTTGCAATATTTTTGTATTAAGTTTATTAAAATTTTTCTCATGAATTTGTTGTATTCCTTGAAGGGAAACTTAACTTACTTCATCGTTAATATATAAAAATTTATATGTCGCTGTGTAAAGTAATGAAATCTTTCTTATCCAAGAGTCAAGGAGTTTCATTCAAATTTTATTATCTTTGCACTCCGAGTTACGACAATATCATTTTTATATTCAGTATATATACCATTGTCGAGCAGCTGAATAGCTTTATTCTATAGACACTTTACGTTATTACTATAAATGCTTATTTTTTCACTTGCTACTCTTAATATTTTCACAATTATTATATACTTTCTCGCCCATTAACATGCGATCTTAACATAATATTGTCTGCCCTCAGATAAAATCTTCCAAATTCTCAATCTTATCTCCCAACTGTCGAAACTTTATGGTCGGACACTGAACATACGAGTGCTAAAATAATCTTTCTGGAATTCCAGTTTGCTTTCCATGAGAAAGTCGTTATTGGAGAATAGCTGGTGGTTAAGAGGGCTGGAAGGGTTCACCTGCTCCCAGCTGTCACTTCATGCAGTGATGTTGCTGCTCTCCATATCTCCTGCAGCTGCTTGGGAATAGAGAGAGAGAGAGAGAGAGAGAGAGAGAGAGGAGAGAGAGAGAGAGAGAGAGAGAGAGAGAGAGAGAGAGAGAGAGAGAGAGAGAGAGAGAGAGAGAGAGAAACGAAATTGATTTTCAATATTTTGCATTTTGTCAGGTTGAATATCTCAGATATTTTGCAAGGCGTGTATATATGTATATATATATATATATATATATATATATATATATATATATATATATATATATATATATATATATATATATATATATATATATATATATATATATATATACTGATTGATTGATTGT
Source organism: Halocaridina rubra (assembly GCA_037179515.1). Taxonomy (NCBI): domain Eukaryota; kingdom Metazoa; phylum Arthropoda; class Malacostraca; order Decapoda; family Atyidae; genus Halocaridina; species Halocaridina rubra. Next base: position 32,962 of record JAXCGZ010010034.1, read on the forward strand.
CCATAGGAATTGAATGTAGAAACAAAACTACTGTTATAGATATCGTAACTCGAATAGCTTAGCTAATGCATTCAAGTCGACTTTTCTTAGTAGTACCTTGTAAGTATTTAGAGCATTATCATGAAGTTAACTTGGGTCTCTGTTTGGTTAGACACTGACTATTAACCCTGGCAGTATTTGGTATTTTTATTTGGTGACGATACACTACTCTATCTTTTCCTTAGTTTTACAATATGGCAACTGGTCGTTCTGTCTCATTTATGGTTGTGGAAATATACAAAAAGAAAGAAAATATGTTAGCATTAGATTATAATTCCATTAGTTATATATATATATATATATATATATATATATATATATATATATATATATATATATATATATATATATATATATATATATATATATATATATATATATATATATATATATATATATATATATATATATATATATATATATATATATATATATATATATATATATATATATATATATATATATATATATATATATATATATATATTTTTTTTTTTTTTTTACAGACGAATATGAAGAGTTTTTAGTTTTGATCTTTAAAAATGTATTTGTCATCGTATTGAATCTGTATCACCTGTCTTACAAACAGCAGACTTTTAATTGAATGATTTTAATTAGAAAACTTAATTAATCTCGTTATTTTGGCATTATGGATTTTCATATGCAGTAAGCCAATTCATCATGGCGTTGGTTCCCAAGCCCTTTCATTGGAGAGGGTTGCTGTCAGGGAAGGCATCCTACCGTAAAACTTTAAGTAATCACCAACATTAGTCTCCAAGAAGTTTGTGAGAAACAGCATCGCTTATGAACATGGGAAATGATGTCGTGACGGAAGAAGCAATATCTAGTTGCAGTAATAAATGATCCCAATGACCAATTCCCTAAAACGGCATTTTGAGATAGGAGTATTTAACTAAAACAAAGTAATCTTGCAATGATGAATAACCCCTTAGAGCCCCATGTTGAAATAAATAGCCACTTGAATTTATAGGTTAATTTAGTTTAATTTAAGTTAGGTTAGTGAGGGATAGGTTACGTGACTTGCCTTGAAAATGTGAATAGCTCTGAGCACCCTTGGGTTACTCTTCTTCACAAGATCTGAATAAACTCTTTGAAGAGTAAGCAAACATCCCGTGAATTACCCCTTCCAATGCAATTTATAATCTTGGAAGTGGAAATCTATGTTCTGTCTTCATTGAAGATTCTCTTAGTGTCATTTAAGATTTTAGAGTAAGAAGTTAAGCATCTTCCCAGACGTTCACTTGAGACACGCTTACTTGAATATGCAGTAATGGCCTTGAAAATGAGAAGACTCAGAATATTATATTTTGTTGCTATTTGCGTATGGGAATGTGTTTGAAGTATGTCTTAAAAAGCAAAAAATATAAAACCTTTTATGTTAGAGGTGAAGAAATAAAAATTGATACGTGACGGTAAAATGGAAGCCTCGGATATTGGTTTAATATTGAAACCGTGAACAATTATCCTTCCCTTTAAAGCACATGTACAGTTACAATTCCGAATGAATATATAAATTAATAATCGATGGCGTCGGTAGCTCAGTGGTAGAGCGCAAATGTTGGGAAGTGATGAGCCTGACATTTGCGATTTCGATCCCACTTAAAGCATTAGGTAGGGCATCCCCCCTTAATCCATCAACTCTAGCCACTCTCTCCCTACCCCTCCTATTCCAATGGCCATAAACTGTGATACATAAAACCGAAAAAAAAGTAAAACTCACAAACACACACACACACACACACACACACACACACACACACACACACACACACACACACACACACACACACACACACACATAAGATCTTTGGAGGAAGCAAATAAAGCACAAGGGCAGGAGAGAAAGGAACTAGAAAAAAGAATAAAGAAGCTGGAAGGGGAAAAGAGTCAACTAGAATCTAGAATTTCTAAACAAGAAGATAAAAACAAACAGCTGAATGACAACCTAAAGGAATTGGATTTTAGTTCACTGCTCTCTTCTGAGAGAGACGAGATTGCTGCTTGGAATGTCCAGATTAAGGAAAACACTGAACAGTTCAGAAAAGAGTTCCAGGAGCTGAATATGGAAAATGATGCCATGAAAACTTCCTTTGCTGATGCACTAAAGGGGAATGTGGCAGTAAAAGAGGCTGTAAAGGTGGTGGCACTGGAAAACATACAAACAGTTGACTATAAAGAGACAGTAATCGAAAAAATGAAAGACGTTGTGATGGAAAGGGCAAACCCACTCCTCAGACAGGCACTTGATAAGGAGAAGACAGTGGTAATCTCAGGCATAAGCGAATCCCAGGAGCCAACATGGCAGGGGAGACTTGAAGAAAATAAAGCTAGGGTTGTAGACCTGATAAGAAAGCTTGGAGTAGTATGTGGTCCTGAGGATATTGCAAACATACACCAACTAGGTAAATATTCGAGGGAAGGAAAGCCGAGACCAACAAAAGTAACCCTTGAGAGAGGAGAAACATGTAGGGAAATATTGTTGAGAAAAAAAAGTCTAAAAGACCTTCAAGAATTCAAAGAAGTGTTCATTAGACTATACAAAACACAGGAAGAGATGGGAAAGATCAAAAACTTGTTGCAAGAGGCAAGAAGGTTAAATGATGAAAGAAATGAAGAAGAGAAGAAAAATTTTCATTACAGAGTTCTTCCAGACAAAGGGGAGATAAAGAAGATAATGACAGAAGATCAGGGGATGGGGCCTCATTAAGATTGTTATACACAAATGCTGATGGATTAGCTGGTAAGGCAGTAGAATTAAAAGATAGGATTCACAACAGTAAGGCAGATATAGTAGCAATTACAGAGACTAAGTTGAGTGAGGACAAACAGTGTCACAGTTTTTCCTAAGGGCTTCAGAATACTAAGGGTTGAAAGATGTGAGAGGACTGGTGGAGGGATAGCACTGCTCATAAGTGAAAGGATTCAAGTCGAAGAAATAAACTTGGCTATAGAAAGTGAGGTCAAGGAATTTCTTGTTGCTCGCATAAATACTGGGTCAGAGAGCATTATAATAACTGTTGTATACAACCCACCAAGGAACCAAAATAGGCTTGAAGTTTATGAGGAAAGTCATATAGGTACTATTGAAGTCATAAACTCAGTTGTTAACATGGCACGGGAAAAAAAAATTAGGATCTTGATTATGGGAGACTTAAATCATAAAGAGATAGATTGGATAAATCTTGACCCACACAGTGGTGAGGACTCATTCGGGGCAAGATTCCTAGATTGCGTACAAGGGAATTTCCTACACCAACATGAAATGGAACCAACAAGGGCCAGGGGTGGGGATGAGCCATCACTACTTGATCTATTGTTCACAGATAATGTGTTGGATATTGAAAAAATTGAGTATGAACCACCAATTGGAAAGAGTGACCACTGTGTGTTGTTGATGGAGTATATCATTGAAGATATTCTTCCTGAGAGTAGAGGCACTGAGGACATGAGGAGGAACTATCCGAAAGTAGATTACATAAAAATTAATGAGCTTTTTGCAGTTATTGACTGGAGAACCTTATTTTACAACAAATCTGTACAAGAAATGTATGACATCTTTTGTGAGAAATATGGGAAGATAGTAGATTGCTGCATACCTGTCACGAAAGTAGGTGTAATTCATGCCATAGAGAAATGGTTCGATAATGGGTGTAAAAGAGCTACGGAGTGGAGAGACAAATGCTGGAAAAGGTATAGCAGGAGAAAAAACATAAATGCCTGGCAAACCTACAAAAGAGCAAGAAATGACTACCTAAGTAAAAGGAGAGAGGCAGAGAGAGACTATGAGAGGGACATCACCAGGAAGGCTAAAGAAAATCCCAAGCTTTTCCAAAGCTTTATCAGAGGAAAACTGAAGGTAAAAGAACAGGTTTTAAGGCTAAAGAGAGCGGATGGAAGCATCACTGAGACGGATGAAGAGATCTGCAAAGAATTGAACAAGGAATTTCAGTCAGTATTTTCAGTAGAAAATACCCCACCCCCTGAGATTGCAGTGATAGAAGCTCAAGGGCCGGCATTAGAGAACATCAACCTTACAGCCACAGAGGTATGCAAAGCGCTGATGGATTTAGATGTTCATAAAGCTACAGGTCCTGATGACATATCCCCTCATGTGCTTAAAAATGCGCAAACACAATATCAATGGCACTAAGTATCACATTTAAGAAGTCACTGGAGTCGGGGGAGATTCCAAGATGCTGGAAACAAGCAAATGTGATACCTATCTTCAAAAAGGGAAGGAGGGATACGGCTCTGAACAATAGACCAGTTTCCTTGACCAGCATAGTTTGCAAAGTTATGGAGAAACTACTAAGGAAACATATCTCTCTTCACTTGGAATCCTTCAACCTTTTGTCAGTGAGGCAACATGGCTTCAGAGAAGGTAGATCAACAGTAACAAACTTATTAGAATTTTATGATGAGGTAAGCCAAATCTTACAGGAAAGAGAGGGCTGGGCAGATTGCATATTCCTAGACTTCCAGAAAGCGTTTGACACTGTTCCACATGGGAGACTTATTAGGAAGCTGCAATCAATGGCTAGAATAGGTGGAAATGTTTTGGAATGGATAAAAACTTACTTAGAAGGAAGGGAACAGAGGGTTAGAGTAAGACACTCAGTGTCTGAATGGAGAAGAGTTAGTAGTGTAGTTCCACAGGGTTCAGTTTTAGGGCCACTTTTGTTCCTTGTATATGTAAATGACCTACCAGAGTCTGTAAATTCATTCATGAATATGTTTGCAGATGATGCAAAGATTGTGAAGAAAGTAAAAAACGAGAACAATGGTAGAGAATTTCAGGAGGATCTAAATAATCTGCATGAGTGGTCAGAAAAGTGGCTGATGAAATTCAATACTTCAAAATGTAAGGTAATGATAATGGGTACAAGTGCAAGAAGGCCCAAGCTTGACTACTCGATAGCTGGAGTACAACTTCAAGAGACAGAAAATGAGAGAGATCTAGGAGTAAACATACTGGCAGATTTGTCTCCAGAAATACATATAAATGGCATAGTAAGGGCAGCATATGCATTCTTATCAAATGTAAAGGTAGCCTTCAGGCACATGGACAAGGAAATGTTCAGAAATATTTATGTAACCTATGTGAGGCCAAAACTCGAATATGCAGCCCCCTTTTGGAATCCGCACTTGAAAAAGCACATAGCTAAGCTTGAAAAAGTTCAAAGACATGCCACGAAACTGGTGCCAGAAATACGCAATCTCTGTTATGATGAGAGGCTGAGGGAATTAGACTTACCATCATTGGAAGCTAGAAGAGTGAGGAGGGATATGGTGACAGTCTTTAAATTCCTTCATGGTTATGATAGAGTGGATAGGGATCGATATTTTGATATGGCTGGCTCTAGAACTAGAGGTCATAGTTTGAAGCTTCGTAAGAAAACTTCTTTGCAGGATGTAAGGAAATACTTTTTCAGTGTAAGAGTAGTTGATAATTGGAATTCGCTAAGCGAGGAGGTAGTTAATGCTATCTCAATCCATAGTTTTAAGGACAGGTATGATAAGTATCACTAAGTCTAAAATGGAACCGATGAGGAGACGGGAAGATACGAGCTTTGGGCTCTTTCCCGTAAACACAATTAGGTAATCACAATTAGGTAATCACACACACACACACACACACACATATATATATATATATATATATATATATATATATATATATATATATATATATATATATATATATATATATATATATATATATATATATATATATATATATATATATATATATATATAGAGAGAGAGAGAGAGAGAGAGAGAGGAAACGTGGCAACCCTTTATCTCCAAGGAACTAAGAGGAGTGGTTGAGGCATGTGTGAATTTTGGTGAATGCGAGTTTCCTGGCTCCGCCACCTTCCTTACAAGGGGGAATTAGGCCATATATATATATATATATATATATATATATATATATATATATAATATATATATATATATATATATATATATATATATATATATATATATATATATATATAGTAGTCTCCGTGGCTAAATAGTAGCGTCCGCGACTCTGTGTCGGCAGGTCGAGGGTTGGCGCCCCGTCACGGACTGAGCTTAGTAAGGGCATGTACTCAGGGTAACGATTGCATTTGCCAAAACAAGTCCTTCGCAAGAAGGCAACCGTCCTAGCCCTTAGTAGAAAAGGGAGTTCGAGGCGTAAAACCGAATCAATCATATATATATATATATATATATATATATATATATATATATATATATATATATATATATATATATATATATATATATATATATATATATATATATATATATATATATATATATATATAACCTGCCAACTATTGGGTATGGGTGCCAGCTCAACGTGGTGGAGGTCCCAAGCTTAGAAAAATGAAGAGAGTTGGTGTCAAGAATGGCATACTAGATCATGATACTTTGGCTCAAAACCAAAGACAAGCCATTATAAAACTGTGAACATGAGCAAATCTGCCTCTTAAGAAGATACAATTAAATAATCCAAACCTCAGAATTGTAATTTTTATAAAATTATTTATGATGTCAGAAAGGTATCTTAATCCAAGATTATTAACATCTTATTTAATAGATCTCGGGATATAGTATCGTAAATAGATAAATGTAGAATACATGTGAGTACTTTGCTACAGTTTATTCAAAAATTAATTCTTAGCAAAAGGATGGTCCTTTTTTTTTTAAGATTACTAGCACTACACTAATCATATTTAGGGAAAACTTGTTTTTGTATAGTTGAAAAATGGAGGACAATAACAATGTTCCTAACCATTTAAACAAAATTTTGAGAAAAAACTTCCACAGCCGTAATATCGGGTAGGTACACGACTATGTAATCAAAACCCAAGAATCATTAAGCTTATTTGATAAATCTCGGTTTCTTGAGGGCATCTCTCATCCAATAATAATAACTTTAAATTATGAAATTTGGTGAGAAATCATCAAAGAGGGGAAAATTAAAAGTATATGGATTAATATTTCAACGCTATTGAGGAAGCCTTTGTGCTCGTCAAGGGTATATTTCTCCAAATATTAATAGATTAATTAGATTTATAATAAAAACATAATATGAGCAGAAGGTGCAATATATTTGGCAACATTGCTACGGCTTTAATGCATCGCAATGATTGCTTATTAGTAAAAATTAAAGAAATATCATTAGATTAGATCTCTCAAGTTAGATTAGAAGGAACCCTCACTCTTATCACTATCTTTAAGACCGCTCATATGAAATGAACCCTTCAGTCTCATACTCGCTTTATACTGTACATGAAGCTCAGTGTTGTCGTTTAATGTCTCCTCTCGCTGTTTGTGTAAGTGCATGTTAAATTGTAAGTGAAAATATATTTCCCTTTTCAAACTGTATTGCTCCTTACTATATATTGATTCCCCCTCACTTATTTTTATTTCCTAAAATTGACATGAATTTAGTATAGTATCTTATCAGGATCCACTGAAGCATAATAGTATTAGGTATTCTATCCTGATGATGAAGATAATTTATAAGGTGCAAGTGACAGGCCTCTTGAGGAAGAATAGATGAGGGACATGGAGTTTGCAGATGAGAGAGAGAGAGAGAGAGAGAGAGAGAGAGAGAGAGAGAGAGAGAGAGAGAGAGAGAGAGAGAGAGAGAGAGAGAGAGAGAGAGAGAGAGAGAGAGAGAGAGAGAGAGAGAGATTTTGATCATAATCGAAAGATTACAATGTATTTGATGAAGATCATTGATTTTTTTTTTTTGCATACTTACTGGTGTAGAACAGTGGTCAATGCAAAAAAAGTTATAGAATTTTCGAATTATTTTATAGTTAGATTTATATTTAATAATATGTTAGAATTACCCTATTGTGTATTAATAGATGGTTTTCTCATTTTCGTTTTATTTCGTGCTCATTCAGATCTGTTCAAGAGAATAATGGAAAAAATTACAAGAAATATAATGAGCTCAGAACTTTACCGTATTTTATTCCTGGGTATTTTTTTTTATTCAAATGCAACTATTTGTGACTATTAAGACTGTCATATTGTTTATGTATTCCGTAAATGAGTTTGTGAAAATAAAATAGAGTTATAATTATATTAATAAAACTTTACGCATCCATTTCGCTTGTTTATATATCAGGATATTTAATAACTGTCCAGGATAATACGAACAATAACATATGAAATAATTGAACTATGAGCTTCATGTTCAATACTGTTTTAATTTTGAATCACATCCTGGGATAGTCCAGATGCTTTATAATCAAAGAGACTTTAGGAAGTAAATAAGCATTTAAAATAATGTTGATTACAACGTTGTTTTATGGAGTCAATGTACCTTTGAGGGGTATTAGAAGTCCCCTACCAGGTGCGACCCTCAAGTGGTGGATGATGGACACCTTCTGTTTAGGGCTACTCCTATGAAATAAAATAAGGAGTCGTGGACCATAACACGAAGAAGAGTAAGCCAGTGGTGGATAACTAATGCTCAGGATATGTAATCAAATAACGATTCACGAACGATGGATCCTCAGAGTGACAGACTTCTATCTACGAGGTGTGGGGTGAAATGTGAAAACATACCATAATATTTTATGTCCATTACAATACCTTTAGGAATCCAGAGTAAGCATAAAAATTGAAGATATGAAAAAATTTAAATTGCTTAATATTTAAAATTACTTCATGTTTTAAAATAATAAAATCTAGATACAATTACACTCGTTCTAACATGGCTGCGAATTTTTGAGCCCAATTGTAGTCACATCCAATAGCTAATGGAACGTAAAATATTCATTCATTGTTGTTAATGCAGACTTGAAGGGACACGAGAGAGAGAGAGAGAGAGAGAGAGAGAGAGAGAGAGAGAGAGAGAGAGAGAGAGAGAGAGAGAGAGAGAGAGAGAGAGAGAGAGAGAGAGAGTGAGAAGATTTTTCAACATCTACATAAAAAAGCAGATGCTTTAATTCCAGGGACAAAGGCATGTGAAGTGAACATTCACCCTCCTCCATTATTCCAGCCTTCAACTAGAGCCTGGAAAGAAATGTCTGCATATCTTCTTTTGTTGGAAGTAAGTGGACTAACGCAGTAGGTTCATGCTTTTTTTTTCTTTTGTCACTTGAAGGATAATTGAGAAGAGAGATTTACTTATGCCCAAGAGATAAGTAAAGGTATTAAATCTCACATAATTTTCTCTTGCGCTTTCCGAGCCACCAAACAGATGGTTAGTTTCTTGTAAATCTTTTGTTTGTTTGTTTATTAGCCGAAGTGTTTTAGTCTTTCGAAAATACCAAATTTATTGGAGTCTATTTTTTTGTGTTGCAACTTTAAATTCTGGAATGGATGTCTCAGAACTTTTTTCTTTACTTTTTAATTTCATATTCTTGATCTATATTGACTCATTATTATTTTTCGCCAACGCCTTGTTTTAAAAGATTAAACTTGTTAAACTACCTTGTAGTGCATTACTTTAATCTATGAAGTAATAGGGCAAGTGCTGCTCTCTCGATCTGGCTACAGAAAAAAAAAAGACGCAATACTGCATTACAAAGTGAACGAATTTAGAATCATCTTTCTCATCTAAAATAAAGCTGATTTTCAAGTAATTTAAAAGATGAAACATCTCACTCTCTTTGTGTCCATTTTGTATATATGCAAATATTACTCAAGACGTGGTTTACGTAACATAAATTACGCAACTGTTAATTATGTTACGAGTCGAGGAATGCAGGAGGTGGTGAGCTTCTGGTGATTCATGCAGGTCTCAAGAGATCGTCTAGACGGCATTCATCACGATTATAAAGTTTACTACTCTCTTCAAATGGTCTTTCATTCTAGTAAAGCCTTGTTACTCAAGTTTTCACCACTGTTCTGATGAATAATAGGACACACTGAAGTATTCTATGGAAATATTAAAACATCAAGGATTTTGTGTCTCCGATGAGAATTTGATAACTGTAGAGTCATTTTAGTGGTGATAATGGTAATAATAATAATAACAGCAATGGAGTTTAAAATATAGTTTTTTTGCGAAAAAGGGATTTTTTTTTTGAGGTAGGAAAAACGTTATAAAACATCGGTGTCAATTTATTCTTTCATGGAAATTATTATTTTAATAGTGACAACTGCGTTAACAAATTTGCGTTATTACGTCGGAGGTTGCTTTTGTAACAGCATATAGTAACATGAAATATCTAGTAGCGTCTGAAGAATAATAACTGAGAGGATGACTGATTTCCGAAAACGTTTGGTTGCTTTATCAAAGTTTGACAATAGTTTTACGCATAAGAACAAAAGAAAGGGTTCCTGGAGATACTGTTTCAGTATGTGCCTCTTATATCAGATGATGTACTGACGGAGTCTGATGATTCCACTCCTTCATATTTCCAGGGAATTTGGCAGTGTGTTGCATAACCTACCCCAAGTAATTGAACTTGAGAGCTCCTTTAATCAAGGCACTCTATGATCCACTGACCTACATGAAAAGGATTTCCAAGAGAAAAGTTGTTAAAAAAAAATCCACTGTTTTTGTTACTGATATGTTTTTATAGTCGTGAAGTGTCCTCCGTTTCAGGGCTCTTGTCTTATTTATCTTTAGATTGACTGTCAACACGTTGTTCCTTTTTATACCGTCCTTTTAACTCTCATCTTGAGAGCAGGTGTACTCTCTCTCTCTCTCTCTCTCCTCTCTCTCTCTCTCTCTCTCTCTCTCTCTCTCTCTCTCTCTCTCTCTCTCTCTGTATGAGAAATAGATAGTTGTAGTGAATATGGAAATCTCTCTCTCTCTCTCTCTCTCTCTCTCTCTCTCTCTCTCTCTCCTCTCTCTCTCTCTCTCTCTCTCTCTCTCTCTCTCTCTCTCTCTCTCTCTCTCTCTCTGTGTGTGTGTGTGTGTGTGTGTGTGACTGATGAGACATCTGGAAGCAGACACTCAGAAACTCAAGCGCTTACTTCAAGAATCTCTTACCTAGGAACATCAAAAGCCAATGACACGAGTAGGATGACTATGTATCCAGCTATCAAAGAGTTATTCCATTCCTCTTTACTTCAAGACTTCCATATTTTGTATGTATTAAAGAAAGTTGTTGTGTAGTTATAACAAAATTATTTTATTTATTTGTAAGTCATAGCGTTATTTATTCGACTGCTGTTTCCAGCTATATTTGTTTTATTTCTTTCTTTATTATTTTTATTTGACTTTATATATATGACTATGTTTTTCTTGTCTTATCATTATATCTCTCTTCTCTCATTTTGATAAATATTTACAATTAGGTATTTTGTTAAGTAAAACTATGACGTACCTTTTGAAATGGCATTTTACTGAGCCTGTAAATTTGAGAATTGCTATTTAGCTCGACAGTCGGGATGCAGATCATGTCTTTCCCAGCTATCAAGTGTTATGCCACTCTTTATTACTTTCCATCTTTAAGATTGCAAGCAGTTTGTTTTTTTTATAGAATTTAATATTGTGGTGTCATTATATAGTTTCGAGATATACGATTTATTACTTATATTACATTTTCTGAGTTTTAAGAATGATATTATAGTATTCACTTTATATTTCATAGTTTTAAGAATAATGTTTCATTGAGCTTTAAGCATTACAGTTATCAGTTAAATTCCATATTATGGATCTACTAAATATTATCAGACAATACCCTCCACCAAGATAACCATGCAATAACTCTCTCTCACCCCCAAAACAGGAATTCATTTAAATTGTTTGATGTAAACTAATAATTCACAACTGAATACTTATGCTCTCCGTTTATCTTTACAGTTTTGCACAATCTCACCTGCGGGCCAATTAGGAAAGTCCGATCACCAACAATAACAAGATTTCACCCCACCTCCTCACCAACAGGAAAGCCCATTCGCCCGCAAGAGCGAATACCACGTACACTCCAAAAAAAATCTCACCCCACCTGCGGGCCACAAGGGAAGGTCCGCTCACCCTCAAGGGTGAACATCCAAGAACATATTATGGATATATTATACGACTGTGTTTTCCAACTATCTAATAAGTATTCCATTTCTAATTATTTCCAGCTCTCCAGATTATATACTCAGTTAGGCGATGCTATTTTCGAGTATTGATAATATTTTTCATTGCGGTAGTAGCCTCTAATGATAAATTTGAGCTTAATATACTGGAGTCATTATTTAATATTGAGCTTTACTCTCTGTTATTTTGAATTTTAATTTTATATTAGCTGAAGTTGATTCATGTCCTTAGCAATAATATTTCATTACGTTTGTAAGGTTTATAATTATTAATCGATGGAGTATTCTGGTGGCATCTTTACATACAAAGGCTATAAGAACGTTGCTGAAATTACGGAAAGCCTAGGCAAATAATATAAATGTGCTCGTTCTCTCTACCCAGTAATGAAAGATACGAATGTTTCTAAAGACGTCAGAATAGCCATATCTGAAGGAGTGCTGACAGCACTAACGATGCATGGATGAGAGAATTGGGCCAAAGCAAATAAAGCTAAGAGTAAGATCCACGCCTCAGAAATGTTGAAAAACAGCTTTAATGATGACACTCTTTCAAGTTTAAGTGTCGAATAAGGTACTGGTACAATTTTAGAGACTATTGTAAAATTAAAATATGTTATTTATAATAAGTATGAATGCACTTTTATTAAATTGGCATAGATTGTCTCTTTAAAAACATAGCATTGCGTATTAACTTAGCAAGAAAGTGTGTTCCTCTTAAATGTCTTCATTTTAGCAGGCTACTATCACATGTAAACTCACATGGAAGCTGCAAAACAAAATATATCTCTTTTATATCCATACACAAGGGCTGTAATCCACATTTTAACGGAGTAGCTGAGCCAAAACCAATCCGAGGCCGCTTGCGGGAGCAATATATGGAAGATTGGCTTCCCATTCACCCCCATATCGCCCCATTTATTCGACTTCAACGTCACACAAGGAAACACGAAGGAAGTATTATTATACTTCCGCCCTAGATGAAGAGAGAAGGAAATTCAGTATATGAGAAAATGAACTATGGAAGGCAGACCGCTCAGTTCCTCACCTGGGTGGAACCCACTCAATTTTAGAAGAAAAAAAATTGATAAAAATAAAACCATATGTATATATATATATATATATATATATATATATATATATATATATATATATATATATATATATATATATATATATATATATATATATATATATATATATTTTGTTCACTGAAGCTTTCCTATTTCTCTTTCAATTGCTATTGTTGCTGTCATAAAAGTCTTACTAGTGTTACTGTCAAGAAAGAACAAAAAAAAATCGCATGCGCTATTTAAAGGAAACTGCCAAACAGGGTAAAATTCGTAGAGATCTTCTATTGGTTCCTCTTGTTTTTCTGAACTGAATGCTGATAGAAATAGACAATTTTTCTAAACATCTGAGGCACTTTATGTACTTCTACGGATCTAACTCTAATCGGAGTTGTTGCCGTTATTTCTATTTTCTCTTTTATATTTTTGTGAAATGTGGCTTCCATAAAATAAAAGTAGAAATATCAAAAAGTTAATTGTTGGAATTCCAAACTAAATATGTATAAATATTTAAGCAAGCAATAAATATAATTTCATAAACACAGTAATATTTTCGTTCATCAACAGTGCCGCATACTTTAATTTCAGTATTTGTTACATTTGGGATTACACACCCTTCATTATCCTTTTCGTAATTTTACACAATCTTATATATATATATATATATATATATATATATATATATATATATATATATATATATATATATATATATATATATATATATATATATATATATGATAGTGAACTCATCATCTCGTTTTCTTCCTTCTTTACGTGAGAATTATGTAATAGGTATTTTTGTACTTTATTTGAAGTTGGAGTTCTTGTTCATACTCCTCTCTATAAATCTCGCGTTGCATCTAATGGAGGGAGGAAGGGTGTCACTAAGATTGCTAAGTTTGTAAGAGCTAACATAGAGTGAATGCCATTAATAGGTTCTTCTTGTTCCCGAAAGGCTCTGGCGAAGAGAGAGCCTTTTCGAGATCAAGTTCGTGAGGATTCTATTCCACAAATGAACCAGAAATCTTATGCTGTACTCACTGAACAAGTTCAGTTGACAAAGACAATTACACGGTTAAGACCGTCCCATTAATTCTCCTCTTTCACAAAAAGAATTTTCTTTCACAAAAAGAATTTTCTTGGGCCATTTTGGGGAACAGTGGAACTAGAGACCTCCTAGGTGGGCGGCAGGAACTAGATCAACTGCTTTATTTTATTCTCGCATTTTTTATCTAGTTTTATGAAGAGAATCAAGCAGCAGTGTTTCTTTCTCTATTTTCCATCTAACCGTGTTAGAATTGAGTAGCCTTGCCAGACCATGCATAACTGGTTGAAACCTATCAGTGAATAGCGAAAAAAGAAAAAAAAATAGGTTGCCATTCATCACCCTCCATGTTACTGTGAATGAAATACTGCAGAATACATTTTGTGATGAAAAGGGGAAAGAAAAATTATATATATATATAATATATATATATATATATATATATATATATATATATATATATATATATATATATATATATATATATATATATATATATATATATATATATATATATATATATATATATAAAGTCTGTTTTCCATACGTATGTTAACCTGAATAATTGACAGTGTATTTTGAAGTTATTACGAATAAGAATTTATAATGTGAGGTCGCATGATCCTTTTGACTGTAATTGAAAAATTGGTTTTACGTATTATAATATAGCGATGATATTCTCTGAGCTCCCTTCGATCTCATACATATGCAGCAGTAAACTTTAACTGAAAGCATAACATCCCTGTCTAAGCTTGATAATTGTTTTATTGAATGGCACCAAAGTCAGTCAGTCTCTCTCTCTCTCTCTCTCTCTCTCTCTCTCTCTCTCTCTCTCTCTCTCTCTCTCTCTCTCTCTCTCTCTCTCTCTCTTTTCTGAATTTCTTGGCTATCCGCCTACGACACTTTCGTAATATTGTATATAGAAATAATATATAGTGATTATTTTAACACACACACACACACACACACACACACACACACACACACACACACACACACACACACACACACACACACACACACACACACACACACACACACACACACACACACACACACACACACATGTATGTATTTATAAGTCCTTTGAAGTTTAACTGCTTTATGTAATAATAATAATAATAATAGTAATAATGATGATGAAAATAATGATAATAATGATAACTTGAGGTCATTTACATATACAAGGAACAAAAGTGGCCCTAAAACTGAACCCTGTGGAACTCCACTACTAACTCTTCTCCATTCAGACACTGGGTGTCTTACTCTAACCCTCTGTTCCCTTCCTTCTAAGTAAGTTTTTATCGATTCCAAGACATTTTTACCTATTCTAGCCATTGCTTGCAGCTTCCTAATAAGTCTCCCGTGTGGAACAGTGTCAAACGCTTTCTGGAAGTCTAGGAATATGCAATCTGCCCAGCCCTCTCTTTCCTGTAAGATTTGGCTTACCTCATCATAAAATTCTAATAAGTTTGTTACTGTTGATCTACCTTCTCTGAAGCCATGTTGTCTCACTGACAAAAAGTTGAAGGATTCCAAGTGTGCGTGTGTGCGTGCGTGCGTGCTTGCGTGCGCGCGTGCGTGTGCGTGTGTGTGTGTGTGTGTGTGTGTGTGTGGTATCTAAAGTAGCTGTTGATGTAAGAGCATAAATATGAATGTATTCATTCTTTAAAGTAAATTAATTATTGTTAATAAGTTGAGAACAAAATGAACCTTTGATATAAAGTAATACTACCAGTAATACCAAATATATTTCGATATAAGCTATCCTTAGAACAATAGACACGTCATTTTCATCTAATAATGCTAATGCCTTGAAAAATGAAATTGTTATAACCGTCTATCCTTAACACACACCAACTACAATAAACGAAAGCATAACTCTGTCTGAAATTATCTTGAGATCGTAAATAATTCTCCATTATAAAGTTTTATCACCGTATAATTTGTTCCTAATTTATCTCGGGGGGGGGGAGAGGGAAAATATCGATTCCTCCAATTTGTAATGACTTCATCGCACCGAAACTTTTGATGGAGTCTAACCATAAAATTCAGACGTTTAAAAGAACGAGATGATGAAGGATAACGTGACTCTCCACACAGTCACTCACTCCTCTTTCCACAGCAGATTTTGATTGAGAATGAAAAACCAATTTAACTACAGTTTAAAGACAAAAGGAGTATTTAATATATATATATATATATATATATATATATATATATATATATATATATATATATATATATATATATATATATATATATATATATATATATATATATATATATATATATATATATATATATATATAAATATATATATATATATATATATATATATATATATATATATATATATATGCGTGTGAGTGTGTGTGTGTGTATGTGTCACCCAATTAGGCATGTTTATAAGTACGAACGTGCATTTTCATACATTTTATTATAACACCATTTTATTCTGGAGAATATGCATCAGTGTTTTATCAGATTTTTTTTTATCTTCAATGTTAGCTATGTTGTGTCTTAGATTATATGTAAAGAATATCAGTGAGACATTTATTGTCCCTCTATGCAATTTAGAGAGTGCCATAGTGCACACCCCCTGTAATGACTGTAGGACTAAATATAATATGGTTTAAGATTGTTATAGAGTTGTTGGTATTCTTCTCTGCTAGATACACTTGATGAGGAGTAGAGGGTAGTGGTGTCCCTTAAGCAATAGTGTGTGTCATTTGAGATGGGTTACAGTACATGCATCACTAAGTATTTCAGATGTTTTGTAGAATAATATATGTCAGATAACAGATTATAATAATGACAGAAAATGCAAAGAATAATTTTCGCAGAAAATATGAAAATTTTGAAAA
>JAXCGZ010010035.1:7500-27500 GCA_037179515.1 Halocaridina rubra
TAATGCACTCAAAAAAACTCTAAAAATAATGTAATGTGTTGCAAATGACGAAAAATTTGATAAATAAATAAGGAAAATGTACCGTACAACCGGGACACCACCACCTTCCTACACCGCAGCCATGTTCATTTTAAATGCCTACACCGTAAATACAGCCTTCCCCCTCCTCCCCCCCACACAACACATTTGCAACGCCATGTGCCATTTGTGATTTTATGTATACATATTTTTTGTATTATGCGGATGTATCGATTCTTATTTGGAGCTATATATGTAAGTACTTGGATGGACTCTTAATTCTGATTTGATAATATGCGTAAGAAAAATTGTCTGTATACGTCACAGAGTTATGAATGAAATATCTTCACGATGGCAGTTCTCGCTCATCGCTTCTCAACTACAGTTGCTACTACCTCTTACTCATTTATGCTTTTGGTTTTTTTCTTACCTACTCGTCAACAAAATGCGCAAACTAGAGGAAGCAAATTTAGAATAGCTGGTGTCCATATATTCGTTTGTATCTATATAGGAAAAATATATCTTGCATAGTTAAATAAAAATGAAATGCGTCAATAACTATATGACTAGTGGCAATAATATCACTGTAGGAATGGCATTTTTTTTTTTTATGATTGTGACAACAGGACGGGCCAAACAAAAATAACAAAATAAAACAGCCCTCATCGGGCCTGGCCACGAAGAATACAAAAGAGAAACAGAGATTAAGAGTATAATGACTTGTCAGATGTGAAGGGATAAAAGATGTGTAATGAATATACAAGAGTATTTCGTGTTGATGTAGGCATAAAATTTACGGCCATATATATATATATATATATATATATATATATATATATATATATATATATATATATATATATATATATATATATATATATATATATATATATATATATATATATATATATATATATATATTTCGAATTACAAATATAAATAACCAAGTAATAACAAATAACAGAAATTATTATTATTATTAGTATTAGTATTAGTATTATTACCATCTAATGACTATTTTTTTAGAACACAAACTTTAAAAATTATTGTAACTGCAGTATAATAATAATAATAATAATAATAATAATAATAATAATAATAATAATAATAATAATAATAATAATAATAATAATAATAATAATAATAATAATAATAATAATAATTGTGGAGGATTTCCTATATGTCATTACCCCCTCGATCTTATAACCCCCTAAATCAGAAATCCTGACACGGCTTCGGTAGAGGCCTACAAACTATCTCAAAATTAAATCCTCTACCAATAAAATATAATTAATCTTACATGCACAGACACACATGCAAATATTTTATAAAGGGGTTTGTGAACTGTTGATGTGTGAATTATTAAATAAATTCTAACTTTCTCATACAGAATAATAAATTTTCCGACATACATTCTACCTACGAGTATTCTATTAAATGAGCTAATTCTGTCCATCACACGTAGTTATAAACATTGTTAGAAATAAGTTAAATCTATACTCGTCTATCCGGAAAACTCAAATGTCGTCAGCAATCACGGGACTCCGAATCAAACTCGAATATCTTCTGATTCACTTATCTCTACCACATTCTTCCGCTTGAGGGTCCTGTAGTGCCTCACGAGAGCAACTAATTACGCATTATTAAACTTGTGAGCACCGTCAATAACCATGGTAAACATGATTGTCTCGTATCATCTCACGAGTACAACTCATTATTAAACGAATATGCACCGTCAATGATCACGGTAGCAAATGTATTTCATAAATATAAATTACGACTGCTTTCACTCATTCAAATCACGTCACAAACATGAATGCCTCGTAGCATCTCACGAGGACAACTGCCCGTTTTTTTTAATCTCACTAACCAAACACCCCATGTTTATTGGGGTCCCTGGTACTAGGGCTAAGATTTCCTCTATTTATGCAGGAAAAGGGGAGAGGAAACACTTAAATATAAAGGTTCTTTGTTTGTACAGTACAAGCGAAAAAATCCGAGGGGTTGACATATTTGTGGTCAAACGTTGGTGTATCAGATTTCCCTCTCTCTCCTACAACTAGTCCAAAGAATGAACTCTACATAATTCATACGAATATACGTGTATACTTAATATAAATGAGTAGGTATACATACTAAGTCTAATTGTATACATACATGCACTTACGTTACAATAAACGAAACTGTCATGCAAAACAACACTTACATAATGTATGTAGAAATAAACTGTCTTGAAATATATTCAAACAAACAAACAAAACAAACAAAAACATTTATTTCCATTTTGTACAATGGTTATTCAACATTAATAGTAACTTATAAGTAGACATGTAATTAAACTAAATAAATAAGAGGGTTAGACATATAGTTAAATTAAATGTAGCTTTCATAGAAAATAATAATGCTGTAATAAAAATGTTAACAATAATGTTAATAATAAAGTAGTAAGTATGCCACTAGATACAGGATCGTTATTATCGGCATCATTTCCATATTTGTTTCCTTACAATGAGAATAATTAGTTCTTAATGAGCAGCAACTATTTGTCCAAAAGAAAACTATATAGTTTGCCTTTGAAAGCTGTGAAGGAGGATGCATTTTTAAGATGCTCTGGAATATTATTCCAGAGTGTTGGCCCTTTGATAGTGATCATCTTTGAACCTGCTTCTGTGTTTGTTCTGTGAATAAAGAGCTCACTGCTCTGTCTTGTGTTGGTTCCCCTTATATCCCTGACTGTTTTTAAATCAAATAGCCAGCTAGGATAATGATGGTCCAAAATTTTGAATACAAAAACATAAATAGCATAAGCGACCTTATTTTCTACCCTCAGCCACCCAAGTTTATTGAGAGCTGGTGTGATGTGGTCATATTTTCTTATTCCTCCCAGGGCAACTCGAGCTGCAAAATTAATAAGCTTCTGTATTCTGTTTATCTGAGACTTAGTGGTAGCTCCCCAAACAGTTGTGCAGTAATTAATGTGACTTAGGGCGAGAGATTCAACAACAGTTATTCGAGTGGTAGTCTCAATATTGTCTTTTATACGCGATAAGTACATTAATTTTCCTGTAACCTTTTTGCATACTTTATCTATGTGGGAATCAAACAACATGTGGTTATCAAAGTGAATTCCTAGGTTTTTGACTGTTTTGCTAGGTGTGATAATATTGTCGCAAAAATTAATTGTTGTGTTTTCTGGAATTTGTGCTATGTGGAACCTTGAACCAATAAATATGCACTGTGTTTTATTTTCGTTTATTAACAGCCCAATTTCTTGGAAATAGGTTTTATTCAAGATGATGATAATAATAATAATAATAATAATAATAATAATAATAATAATAATAATAATAATAATAATAATAATAATAATAATAATAATAATAATAATTTGAGAAAAATGAAAATGTACAGAGCTTCTGCAATTACAGGGGCATAAACCTGATTAGCCATAGCATGAAAATATGGAAAATGATAGCGGAAGCTAGGCTGAGATGATCTGTGAGGATTTGCAAGCAGCAATATGGTTTTATATCAACAAAGAGCACTACGCATACAGGTTTTGCTTTGAGAATTCTTAAGCAAATGCATAGCGAAGCAAGAAGGCGTTGCATTGAGTATTTATGGATATGCAGAATGTGAATGACAGGGTGCCTGGAGAGGAGTTGTGATATTGTATGAGGAATTCGATAGCAATAGAGAAGTATGTGGAAGTAGTGCAAAATATGTATGAGGGCAATGTAACAACAGAGAGATGTGCAATAGGATTAACGGACAGGTTCAAAGTGGGGGTGGGATTGCATCAAGGATCATTCCTGTGCCATTTCTGCTTGCAATAACGATGGACATATTGACGGACGATATCAGACAGAAGTCACTGCGGACTATGATGTTTGCAGATGACATTGTGATGTGTAGAGAGTGTAGGGAACACGTTGAGACAAAGTTGGGAAGGTGGAGGTATGCACTGGAGAGAAAGTCAGCAGGAGCAATACAAAGTACATGGGCATAAATGAGAGAGAGGGTCATGGAATAGTGAGGCTGCAAGGCGTAGAGGTGGCGAAGGCAGATGAGTTTAAATATTCGGGATCCACTGTTCAAAGGAATGGAGAATGTGGCAGTGAGGTCAAGAAGAGTGCAGGTAGAATGGAGTGGGTGGAGAAGAGCGACAGGAGTTATACTTGATAAAAGTGTACCTGCAAAGGTGAAAGGTCAAATTTTAAGGATGGTAGTAAGACCAGCTGTGTTGTATGACTTGAAAACAGTCCCACTAACAGAGAGAGAGAAACAAAAATAGACAGGAGGCAGAACTAGAGGTGGTAGGGATGAAGATGCTGTGTCTTCTGCTGGATGTGAAGAGGATGGAAAGGATACCATATGAGTATATTTGAGGTAGGAAGATTGGGGGACATGGTGAGAGAATAGAGACTGAGGTGGTTGGGCATGTACTGGGGAGGGACGAGGAATATTTTGGAAGATGGTTGCTGAGGTAGGAGCTGCAAGGCAGAAGGGGTGTGGCAAAGTAGTACACAGGGGGATAGGGAGATATAGAGACAAGTGATCCACTGTGGCGATCCCGTGAACTGAAAACCCGAAAGATTTGATGATGATTATTATTAACTCTAGTAGGTCTCCTCCCAAGGAGGGGGTGGATGGGTCATGGTGGACCCGTAATGTGTCAGCAGGATGGTCAAAACCGAAGGAGAAGAGTAAACAGCTTCTTTCTTTGTATTCTACATATGCAGTGTGGGGGTTTAGGATGCTAGAGTGTTTTTAAGATTCTGTTTTACTAAGGGGACTCAAAGTACCGAGCTCGGTTAAGAGCTCACAAACAGACAGGACAGATATTTGTACTTGAACACCCCATCTCTATTACCATTAGTCGGTTAAATGAAACTCAGAATTCAACTTTCTTTTAATTTTGGAAATGCAATGACATTAAAAGAATTGAATTAAATTTCTCAAATTAAATTTTATGAAATGCTGCCTCAAATCCCGGAGGTGGTGAGTACGATTTTGTTTCCCGGCACCACGGACGTATGCCAAGACTTTGGCCTCAACTCGATGATTACCTCTGTCACACAGGCAAAGTAGAATACAGGACACTGCAATTTCAGAAACAGAAATGACACACTGTTTATAATGGGAAACTGAAAGCATGAGCACACATATAATGAGTTTCCAATGTCATTCTACTGGATGAATATATATTGGTTATTCACAGCTAACCAGAAATATTTATGCTACCATAATAGCATACAAAACCATTAATTCTTTACTGGTTTTAAGAAAACAATATATTCACAATAAATGAAGAATAAGCAAGACAAATACAGTACTGTATGTATTCCTTAAATTGTGGGCAACCACAAAAGTTGCAATGCTTATTACTGATTAACAATTAATATGGTAACACTCTATTTAGGATAAAGGAAGAATCTACGAGATAAATACAGTATTCATTCACTTTTAGTTATCAAGAACTTTGCAATGAAAAAAAGGGTGCAAAACCACCTTTTGAGGTATTTGCAACTTATAACTCAAAACACTTTATCCCCAACATATGAAGAATTAGCAAGATAAATACGGTATGCATTCATTAAATTGTGGTTAACAAGAAATATCTGCAAAGCCAACTGGGAAAAATTACCTTTTAAATATTTGCAATTTTTTTTAGTAAATAGCTTTATTGACGAGTTTTTGACGTAAAACACTTTATTTACGATGATAGAAAGGGGTGAAATGAAATTAGAATTTATTAGGAAAAGAGATAGATTTTTACGGGCTCATAACCAGGATGAGATTTTCGTTTATCACATTCAGTGAAAATAAACTTCTCAGCAATATATATCAGCTGTAATTTACAGGTTAAGGAATTAACTTTGGCATGTGAGATTCCAGTTTGGTAATCTACAAAATTTCGTGTGTATGGGAATGGAATCAGAGAATAAAAATCCATAAGATTTATCCAGTAACGAATGTAACTAATTCTCGAAAATAAACCAATTTGCTTGACCCACGAGCTTTACCATACACTATCCCTCACCTTGTTATGCTAGATGAATTCCTGTGAAGATGCCACGTAATTAAGATTTGAAATAAACTTAGACTACCCAGGCGAGATGTTGCCTCTGGGCAGTCTCGGCGCCAAAAGAGAGCGTCTCCTTGTTCCTCCTGGTGAGTTCATCTGTAGGATACATTTCTAGAGCAGTAATTGGCTCTGATATCATTTTAAGGACTATTTTAGTGGTGGTCCCTGGCAGGCAATTATAGCAGAGATGCAAGGGAGAGACAGTATTTTTAGGTGCAACAAGTGGAAGCAAATAAAATAAAACGAGAATAATAATGAAAAGTTAGGTTACTGGTTCTTTTTTCTCTCTCATAATTTTCTTGGCTCGTAGCAGACAGAAAAATAGGAGCAGCCTTTATATCGGGGCTATACTTCTACACGTACAAGAAGAGTGAATAAGGTATATTTAAGATTAGCTATAAGCTAAAATACAAATTGCAAATAATCATAATCTGCGAAAGTCAAGAAGTGGGAATTATCTTTTTAGTTAGAAAATAACAGTTATGTTAAAGGGAATTATTTTTTTAGTTAGAAAATAACAGTTATGTTACTAATTTATTTAATAAGGCATCTAACAGCCTCTGTTGACTTTGAGCGAAACACTCTGTCACAAAGGCCCTTTCTAGAGAATATTGATTTAGCAAAATTCTACTACAGAAGGCGAAAAAAGAACAGAGGAAGTTACGGTGACTTCAGTGTTATTATGAGGGATGAGATATCCTTCTCATGGAAAAGAACAAATGAACAATAAGAATGGGATCCACCACTGGAACATATCATACTATTAGTAAAAGTAAACAAGTCTTGTAAACAAAACATTAAATGACATGCAAAACATAAAAGAAATGTGATCAAATTCAAATTTCAAGAAAATTAAATCACAATTAGATATCAGTGAATATCAATATTTAAGTTTATGAATGCTTCACATGCAAGAAGGCAATAATATAATATACAAAATAAAATACAGTATACGCAAATTAAACATTTGAACCACGTCGTCATTAACATTGGCGACTGGATTTAAAACAGTTTCAGCTATTCAACACTAAACTAAAATGTTTCTGCCATGTTCTGGCTTTCAGAGTCCCACAAAGGGAAATATAAAACTACGATCAAAAAATTATTCTTCATCTTTTTCGTTTTCCATTAGGAATAACGTTTGTACGCTAAAGTAAACAAGTACAGTACAGTATTAAAGACATAAAAGATAAACATAAAAATAATCAACACATTAGAGAAGTAATCTTTACCGACTAATCAAATTTAGGCTAACAGCACCAGCTTCCTCATTTGAGGGTAACGACTGTCGACTTAGTAGATCAGCAAGGTCATTGTCCTTGCCATGAACATGTTGGGCAGTGAATTTAAAAAGATTCAGGTAAAGTGCCCACCTTTTCAGGCGAGGATTTAGCTTGTCTGCAGTCTGTAAATATAGGAGAGGTCAGTGGTCGGTTCTCAGTATAAAATGTTGGCCATACAGATGGACTTCAAATTTCTTTATGGCCCAATATGCAGCTAGAGCTTCCTTCTCCACGGTGGAGTAATTTCGCTCTGCAGGGCGAAGCCTGCGGCTTGCATATCGAACTGGAGCTACTTCTGCTGAGTTGTCTGATCGGGCTTGCAAGAGCACGGCACCCAGGCCTTCGTCTGAGGCGTCGGTCTGCAAGATAAATGGAAAATCAGGGTTTACCAGTTGTAATACTGGCTCACCTGCCAATGCTTCTCGGAGCTTGAAAAATGCTCTCTCCGCTTCATCTGTCCATTTGACAGGGGAGGATTTACTTTGCTTCGAGGAGGTCAGTTGCTGCAAAGGGGCAGCGATAGTATTAAAGTGTGGAATGAACCGTTGGTAGTAGCCGGCACTACCCAGGAATGATCTCAGTTGAGTAACAGTGGCAGGTTTCTCCATATCCTTAATAGCTTGTACCCTGTCATGTAAAGGGGACATAACTCCTTCTCCAACCACGTGGCCGAGATACTGCAATTGTGTGAAACCAATCTCACATTTGGAAGGCTTTAAATGAAGTCCATGCTGGTTCAGACGAGTGAGAACTCTGCGGAGGGTCTCGAGGTGCGATGACCAATCCTGAGAATGCACCAGGATGTCGTCTATAAAGCATGAAGCATTGTCGAGATCCTGTAGTACTATCCTCATGAGTCTGCTGAAGCAGCCAGGGGCATTTACCATACCAAAAGGCATGACCCTGAACTGGTATAGACCATATCTTGTGGAAAAAGCTGTAAGAGGCTTGGTAGTCTCGCTCAACGGGACTTGCCAAAATCCACTGGCCAAATCCAACTTGGACAGGTAACGGGCTTGGGAAAGCAACGAGAAAATATGCTCGGCGTCAGCAATGGGCTCTCCATCAAAGATGGTACGGGAGTTAAGCTTACGACAGTCAAGGCAGAACCTGTGACTGCCATCTCGCTTACGCACTGCCAGTAACGGCGAACACCAAGGCGAAATGCTCTTTTCAACTATTCCGAGGCGGACCCAAGTGTCAAGATCTTCCTTCAGCCGTAAGGACAGCTGGTGGGGAAGACCATAGGAATGCCGAAATGGCTCTGGGTCAGTCAATCTGACATGATGCTCAAGGGTAGTGGTAATGCCTGGGAGGTCGTTGAAGACGTTCTCATAGTCCTCTAATAGCTTGTTCAGCTGTTCCCGTTGACTCGGTTGCAGTCTGGAGTTAATAATACAATTACTCACACTTTCTTTTCGGTGTGTGGGAATGGCAGGATCCTTACCATCATCAAAAGCTAAGCTTATGTCTTCAATTGCAAGGGCGGTGGCTGCGGCCAGAGGGGCTTCTTCAGAAAAACTCCACTCCCGTAAGTCTGTCTCCACTGCAAGGGTGGAGTATTCCAATATAGGAAGTAAGGGGTGGCTATAATGGAGCACCTGTGTTACTGCAGCCTCGGAGGTTCTGTTGATGCTAGAGGCATCTATAGGGGTTGCTGGGAGCGCCAGCGCAGGATCCCTGTGGGCCTCCGGGTCCTCACAATAAAGCTTCAGCTGGTTAATGTGGTATTTCCGGTTATTGCCATCAACATTTAGCACATAATTGTCAGGGGTCACCCGGTGTACCACAGTGTACGGTCCTTTCCAGCGTAGCATTAGCTTGCGGGTATCTGTTGGAAGAAGTAACAGAGCTCGATCTCCGGGTGTCAGGGCACGACGCCGCGCACGCTTGTCAAAGAGGAGCTTGGCAGTCTGCTGGTGACCCTTAATGGCTAATTGTGCAGTTTTCCAAGCCTTTTTGAGGTGAGACGAAAACTTCAAAATATACTCATGAACGTCCCTATCGTCATCTTCGATGGTAGGTGAATCCCAACATTCTGCCAAGAATTCTACTGGGCCTCTGACCTTATGACCATAAATCATCTCGAAAGGCGAGTATCCAGTAGTGTCGTGGGGCGTGTCTCTGAAGGAGAAAAGTGCAGCAGGGACGTACTTGTCCCACTGCCTAGGCATATCTATCACTAGCTTGCGCAAACATCGCTTCAATGTCCCATTATAGCGTTCGCATGCTCCATTTGATTGAGCATGATAGACACTCGTACGAATGTGCTTGATTTCTAAAAGGTTACAGAAAGCCTCAAAGTGCCTACTTGTAAACTGACTTCCATTGTCAGAAGTGACCTGCTCAGGAAAGCCAACCCTGGAGCACATTTCAAATAGGGCATGAGCGACTGCTTCAGTTGTGATAGAAGACAATGGCACTGCATCTGGGTACCTTGTTGCCAGGTCAGCATATACCAGGAGGAATTGTTTCCCCGTGGACAAAGTTGGATTAATAGGACCTAGTATGTCAATAGCGACATTGGAAATTGGCTCCATTGAGAGCTTAGTTATCTCCATGGGAACTTTCGGTACTGGTGCTGTTGAGGTGGATTGACAGACAGGGCAGGAACCTACATATCTGTCTACCTCGGTGTACATGTTTGGCCATGCAAAAGCCTTCTGAAGGACGTGCCGAGTTTTTGCTTTGCCTCTGTGTCCACTCAGAGGTAAATGGTGTGCCACATACATAGCCTGGCGGCGCAACGAAGCGGGCACCACCAACTGTTTAAAGGTGTGGCCATCTTTAGTCACATGCCTACGAAGTACTCCATCTTCAAAGACGTAAGTGATCTTGCCTCCTCCTCTCACTGTGAAGGTCCTTCCCTCGGTGGCCTGCTGCATCCAGCGTTTGAGGCTGGGGCAGTCTTGCTGCAATTTGGCAAAGTCTGTGTGGGGGTTTTATTGATGCTAGAGTGTTAAGATTCTGTTTTACTAAGGGGACTCAAAGTACCGAGCTCGGTTAAGAGCTCACAAACAGACAGGACAGATATTTGTACTTGAACACCCTATCTTCAATACCATTAGTCGGTTAAATGAAACTCAGAATTCAACTTTCTTTTAATTTTGGAAATGCAATGACATTAAAAGAATTGAATTAAATTTCTCAAATTAAACTTTATGAAATGCTGCCTCGAATCCTGGAGGAGGTGAGTATGAGTTCGTTTCCCGGCACCACGGACGTATGCCAAGACTTTGGCCTCAACTCGATGATTACCTCTGTCACACAGGCAGAGTAGAATACAGGACACTGCAATTTCAGAAACAGAAATGACACACTGTTTATAATGGGAAACTGAAAGCATGAGCACACATATAATGAGTTTCCAATGTCATTCTACTGGATGAATATATATTGGTTATTCACAGCTAACCAGAAATATTTATGCTACCATAATAGCATACAAAACCATTAATTCTTTACTGGTTTTAAGAAAACAATATATTCACAATAAATGAAGAATAAGCAAGACAAATACAGTACTGTATGTATTCCTTAAATTGTGGGCAACCACAAAAGTTGCAATGCTTATTACTGATTAACAATTAATATGGTAACACTCTATTTAGGATAAAGGAAGAATCTACGAGATAAATACAGAATTCATTCACTTTTAGTTATCAAGAACTTTGCAATGAAAAAAAGGGTGCAAAACCACCTTTTGAGGTATTTGCAACTTATAACTCAAAACACTTTATCCCCAACATATGAAGAATTAGCAAGATAAATGCGGTATGCATTCATTAAATTGTGGTTAACAAGAAATATCTGCAAAGCCAACTGGGAAAAATTACCTTTAAAATATTTGCAATTTCTTTTAGTAAATAGCTTTATTGACGAGTTTTTGACGTAAAACACTTTATTTACGATGATAGAAAGGGGTGAAATGAAATTAGAATTTATTAGGAAAAGAGATAGATTTTTACGGGCTCATAACCAGGATGAGATTTTCGTTTATCACATTCAGTGAAAATAAACTTCTCAGCAATATATATCAGCTGTAATTTACAGGTTAAGGAATTAACTTTGGCATGTGAGATTCCAGTTTGGTAATCTACAAAATTTTGTGTGTATGGGAATGGAATCAGAGAATAAAAATCCATAAGATTTATCCAGTAACGAATGTAACTAATTCTCGAAAATAAACCAATTTGCTTGACCCACGAGCTTTACCATACACTATCCCTCACCTTGTTATGCTAGATGAATTCCTGTGAAGATGCCACGTAATTAAGATTTGAAATAAACTTAGACTACCCAGGCGAGATGTTGCCTCTGGGCAGTCTCGGCGCCAAAAGAGAGCGTCTCCTTGTTCCTCCTGGTGAGTTCATCTGTAGGATACATTTCTAGAGCAGTAATTGGCTCTGATATCATTTTAAGGACTATTTTAGTGGTGGTCCCTGGCAGGCAATTATAGCAGAGATGCAAGGGAGAGACAGTATTTTTAGCTGCAACAAGTGGAAGCAAATAAAATAAAACGAGAATAATAATGAAAAGTTAGGTTACTGGTTCTTTTTTCTCTCTCATAATTTTCTTGGCTCGTAGCAGACAGAAAAATAGGAGCAGCCTTTATATCGGGGCTATACTTCTACACGTACAAGAAGAGTGAATAAGGTATATTTAAGATTAGCTATAAGCTAAAATACAAATTGCAAATAATCATAATCTGCGAAAGTCAAGAAGTGGGAATTATTTTTTTAGTTAGAAAATAACAGTTATGTTAAAGGGAATTATTTTTTTAGTTAGAAAATAACAGTTATGTTACTAATTTATTTAATAAGGCATCTAACAGCCTCTGTTGACTTTGAGCGAAACACTCTGTCACATGCAGGTCCTTACCTACTTTCATATATATATATATATATATATATATATATATATATATATATATATATATATATATATATATATATATATATATATATATATATATATATATATATATATATATATATATATATATATATACACTAGTTCTTAAAATAACATGAAGATAGGTTCTCAGAAGTGCAGCATATTGTAATTTTTGCGTAATATAATGACTCATTTTCCATAAGAAACAATGATAATGGGCATAGATACATTTCACAACCGTACATAGATACACTATACCAAAGATATAAGATAAGTAAAATATATTTTTTAAGTACATAACAAAGTAGAAAGACGTGTAGTTATCTATATTAACATGCAAATAGTGTACAGTGGCGGTGAGCATGAGGATGCAAATGTTTTGCTTTCTCCGAATCAGCTGATGCACCCTTGCACGCTATTTCCTTGACGATATTATATTAAAAGTTTGTTTGCTGTTCGTTCTTAATGCTTTTTTTCCAGTCTCTTCATAATATCTGATTGCATTAAGCGGTAGAAGAGGAAGAGGATGCGGGAGAACGAACCTCGATCTGCAAACGTTTTGCTGCCTTGGTATCAGCTGATGCACCTTCGCACGCTATTTCCCTGACGATATTTGTTCTTTATGTTTTTTTTCAATTCTCTTCATAATATTGGATCTCATTAAGCGGTAGATGTGGAGGAGGATGCGGGAGAACGAACCTCTAACTGCCAATGTTTTGCCGTCTCCGTATCAGCTGATGCACCCTCGCACGCTATTTCGCTGATGATATTATATCGCAAGTTTGTTCTAAATGCATTTTTTGCATTCTCTTCATAATATCCGATTGCATTAAGCGGTAGAAGAGGAGGAGGATGCAGGAGAACAAACCTCTATCTGCAAATGTTTTGCTGCCTTGGTATCAGCTGATGCACCCTTGCATGCTATTTCCCTGACAATATTATATCGCAAGCTTGTTTGCTGTTTGTTCTTAATGCTTTTTTCATGTCTCTTCATAATATCGGATCGCATTGAGCAGTAGATGTGGAGGAGGATGTGGGAGAATGAACCTCTAACTACAAATGTTTTGCCACCTCTGTATCAGCTGATGCACCCTCGCACGCTATTTCCCTGACGATATTATATCACAAGTTTGTTTGCTGTTTGTTCTTAATGCTTTTTTAAAATTCTCTTCATAATATCTGATCGCATTAAGCGGTAGAGGAGGAGGAGGATGCGGGAGAATGAACCTCTATTTGCAAACGTTTTGTCGCCTCCGTATCAGCTGATGCACCCTCACACGCTATTTCCCTGATGATATTACATCACAAGCTTCTTTGCTATCTTTTGTTAATGCTTTTTTTCATTTCTCTTCATAATATCCGATTGCATTAAGTGGTAGAAGAGGAAGAGGATGCGGAAGAACGAACCTCTATCTGCAAACATTTTGCCGCCTCTGTATCAGCTGCTGCACCCTTGCACACTATTACCCTGACGATATTATATCGCAAGATTGTTTGCTGTATGTTCTTAATGCTTTTTTCCATTAAATTCATAATATTCAATCGCGTTAAGCAGTAGAAGAGGAGGAGCATGGAGGAAAAGTGCATCTGAGGCAGTCAATTATTTACTTAAATGAAAATTTTTTTCTCAAATATTTTTACATGGCCGTTATTCGCTAATTTCGTATTCTTTTACTATTAGTTTTTAGGGGAGTTATTCCAGTTTTGCGGATTATAAACATGCGTAATAACCAAACTAGGTGTATATATATATATATATATATATATATATATATATATATATATATATATATATATATATATATATATATATATATATATATATATATATATATATATACATATATATATATATATATATATATATATATATATATATATATATACTATATATATATATATATATATATATATATATATATATATATATATATATATATATATATATATATATATATATATATATATATATATATATATATATATATATATATATATATATATATATATATATATATATATATATATATATATATATATATATATATATATATATATATATATATATATATATATATATATATATATATATATATATATATATATATATATATATATATATATATATATATATATATATATATATATATATATATATATATATATATATATATATATATATATATATATATATATATATATATATATATATATATATATATATATATATATATATGCTTATTTAAATATACGCTATACTCTCTCTCTCTCTCTCTCTCTCTCGTTATTCCTCCTACAACATTTTTCTATCTTTGATATTTATCACTCTCCGAGACGCGGCCAGGGTGAGGATGGAGCGGGAAGGCCGCTGCTATTCTACACCCCCCCCCCCACCTGCTGCTGAGGAAAGCTCAGGGAGACGGAGGAGGGAGTGCCAGTGCAGTCTGTCCGCTGTGCACGCCCAAATAAAAGTGCCCTGTGGGGCGGGCACAATATCAAAGAATAGCCTCACCGTATTCCCTGCGTGTCGTAAAAGGCGACTAAAAGTGGACGGGGCGGGGGGACTAGGAATCCCCCCCTTGTATCAACCTCCTGCGAGACGTCAAAGAAGAAGGGGAGTAGAGGGGAGAATAACTTCTCCCCAGTTTTCCTTCCTTGATGTCGGCTACCCCCCAATTAAAGGGGGAAACAGCCAAGGTATATATATATATATATATATATATATATATATATATATATATATATATATATATATATATATATATATATATATATATATAACTTTCGGATTATATATATTAGTATTTTTTACATTATAACCTCTACGGTGGAAATTATTGCTTTAATGATATTACATGTGCCAAAACAAGTCCTTCGTAAGAAGGCAACCGTCCTAGCCCTTAGTAGAAAAGGGAGTTCGTGACGTAAAACCGCATCCAGAGAGAGAGAGAGAGAGAGAGAGAGAGAGAGAGAGAGAGAGAGAGAGAGAGAGAGAGAGCGAGAGAGAGAGAGAGAGCGAGAGAGAGAGAGAGAGAAATTTAAACACTGCTTCAGACAATTATATATGAAAAAAATTAAGTATTTTAAGTAGAATTGATGCTCATTAGAATTATTAGTGGAATAACAAGAACGGCTTTTCAATTTTTCATCGTCATATTAACTTAATATGGAACACATTATTATTGCATGCACAGGAAATGGAAAATGAAAGACCATATTTATGTTCTCACTATAAAAACAAGGCTCTTTGGAAAATGAATAACCTCTAATAGTTAAATAACTTCGTTAATTGTTGGATTAGATTTGGTTAGGTCAATGGTTCCCAAAGTGGGTGGTACAGGATGGTGGCAAGATCTAGGGGGGGGGGGGAGTGAGGCAAAGAGTGGTTGTAGGGGGCAGCAGGGTGGCAGTAGGAGCAGTTAATGAATATTTTTATTTTTTTTATTTTTTTCAAAATCTGAATGATTAAATATATGTCATAAACACTAAGGTAAAGGAACATGTATGCAGTTTATAGAGAATAAAACTGACATAAGAATTATATACGACTGCATAGCTCTGTTACGTAGTAAAAAGTCCGAACAATTGCTTAACGCCAGTACACAACACGTACAATGATGCACCAATTACCACATGCTGCCTAGCCAGATCAGAAAGCAGAGTCAGCAGACAACTACAAGGGCTAAAACTCTGTTCATGTTTGTAAGCACTGCACATTTATTTCAATCTTTTAATGTTCAGAATCTAGAAATATACTAAAGATGTGATAGAGTGGTAGCCTATTGATGTAAGGCTGCCAAAGGGTTTGGAAATGTTACTGAAAACTTTGAACATTTGTTGTTGCAAGCAGAAGTTAGATGGCTGTCAAAGGGAAACTGCCTGAGGCATTTCTATTCACTGTTTGATTCACTTGTTGAATTTTTCCAAACTCCAGCTCTGTGTTCTGTGAAGAATTTAGAAACATCAAGCATGACATTGCTTATTCATCAGATGTGGAGGTTGGTGGTGCCTTTGAAGTTTTCTGGGCAGGGTGTTTGGACAGAGGTTTGTCCAGGGCCAATCTTCGCCTCGGAGGACAAGGAGTCCTCTGAGGCTTGGGCTTGTTCTCTACCACAGGTGCTTTGACTTGCTTGGGAACCAGGTTGTCGTACTGGTTCTGGGTGGTTGAGAAGTTTTGGAAGGTTGAGTGTTGGGTTTAGGCTGAGTCGTCGTCGGTAGTCGACTTAACCTCATGAGGGACTTGGGGTTCCATGAATGATGATTCCCCTTGCAGTTGGTGCACCTTGGCCTGGTGGTTTTGCTCTCCTTATGGACCTGGGCTTTTGGAAGGGTGCACTGGGCTTTGTGATGTCCGAACTTCTGGCAATTTAAGCACTGCAGAGACTCCTTGATAAAGAGTTTGGTGGGGAAGCTTCCCCAGATGCCTAATTTAACTTTGGCGGGAACACGGCCTTTGAAGGTGGCTACTACTGTTGGAGTTGGTTGCCCGGTCTTGCTAATTTGTCGTGTTGCTTCCACAATGTATGGAAGTACTAGATGTGGAGCCATCTTCATAATTGCTCCCTTGCAGGTCTTTTCTCCTGGAATTAGTTCCTGCATGAAAAAGTGGGGAAACGCTTAAAGGTATTGGTAGGCTTCTTCGTCTCTCGGGGTGAGGGTCCACTGTCCTTGTAAGTTGGGTTGGGCAGTTATATTGATGCCAAGCTTCATTTCTTCTATCAGTTTTACTGCTTGGTAATTGGCTGGTGGGTCCTCTCTCAGGATTTTGAATTTGTTGAAGCCCTGTGAACTTTGAGCTTTCTTGTGATTGGGGCTTGGGGCTGTGACTGTGCCCTCTATGAGATTTGGTTGTTCTGCTTCTTCCGACATACAGTGGTGCAACTTTTGCTGGGGTTTTCTTCCTTGCTTGCTGGAGGGTTCAGTTGTCTTTTGCGATCCATGTCGCATACACTTACTCCTTTATTTGGTGTAGTGGTTTTTGGCTTTAGTTAATGGGTTTGGTTAATGGTTTAATGGTTAATGGTTTTGGTGGGGAGAGCAAGGGGAAGGGAGAGGGCCCTACCTGTCCCATTAGTAGCTAATCCGCTCCTAGGGCAGATGCTTAACCAGCAGAAGGAAGTGCCCCAGAGAAATAAGAGGTGGATTCCACCTCTCACTCTAGAAGTCACAAAACCTTCGACTGGGGAGGGGAGGGATTTGAAGGAGGGTTTGGCCTATTGGAACTGAAAGTTCCCTCCCATTAAAGGTAGGCTTATAAGTGGAACCCTTGT
The DNA here is from genome assembly GCA_037179515.1 of Halocaridina rubra. Taxonomy (NCBI): domain Eukaryota; kingdom Metazoa; phylum Arthropoda; class Malacostraca; order Decapoda; family Atyidae; genus Halocaridina; species Halocaridina rubra. The sequence continues at coordinate 25,056 of JAXCGZ010010035.1, forward strand.
GAAGATAATTATCCCTAGAAGTCCCTACTCCACCTTGCAATAGACTGCGATGCAATAGGTGGGGCAATGAACCTGGCTGCTTCAGGCGGAGTTTTAAGACCACAAGGGCTACCTCATATCCACAGACAGGCCAGAGTTAGAGAGTGAAGGGTTAGAGTTAGGTTCCTGATAGATAGGGTCTATCAGGAGGGGTGGAGATGTCTATGGCAGTGTAGGGTTTTTTGGTTCAACTCAGGGAGCTGAGAGCAAATATCAATTCTTCTTCGCAATTGGCAGCGATGGTGGTGATTCTTGGCAAAGTCATAAAGCTTAGCAGAGAAGAGCACTTCCTGTCACTACATGAGCTGGAAAATGAATGTTTTATATTGGTGAGATGTTGATTTACTCTTCCATATTACTGACACAGTTAAAACTGCTCAATAAGTTGGCTTACTAGATTAGGTTATTTGTGAAATTCATCGCTGTGTTTAATCTTGTTGTTTTCAATTTGAAGCATACCCAATTAGAAAAAAAAATGTGTGTTCGCATGTGTATGAGGGGGGAAGGGGTCGCAAGGAATCCACCAGGAAGCCAAGGGAGAGCCAGCCTGGAAAAATTTGGTAACCACTTGGTTAGGTGATTCGCCTTGTTAATGTGAATAACTTTAAAACACTTACTCTTCGTCACAAGATATAATAATAAAAATAATAATAATAATAATAATAATAATAATAATAATAATAATAATAATAATTATAATAATAATAATAATAATAATAATAATAATAATAATAATAATAATAATAATAACTCAAAATAGGTAAAATAGATGAATGAATACTGCGTCATTAAAATAATAACTTTTACTTGATTCATCAATGAAACTATGAAAAAAATGATGAATACCTAAGTAAATTTGATAAACATAATGATTATATGCACTTTTTTTTTTTAACAATAGTTTTAGAGAGGACGAAAATATGGAAAGAACCATTGCGAAAGTCAAAATCGAGTTTGTCAATTGTTTTTGTTATTTACTTCAGGAGAGGAAAAGAGTCATGGTGAGATCGGCTATTATTCATTTTGGAAGTTGCAGCCCATATTTAATTATATTTAAAATTTTTTTTTACATGTGTGTTGTAGTGTTGTACATTGCTTAAAAGTGTTATTTGTAATAATTATGGGTTTATTCATTGTCGTATGTAGCCCATGATGCCGGTCTGCATTGGACCAGGGTAAAACTCGGGGTCAGGTTTTGATTTTCTTCCAAAATGGTATTTTTATTTCATGACTTAACTAATGTACCACACGTAAATGATGGAAGGAGGAATAGTTTTATATCATTATTGCATTTATACACGGTGTTGGCTAAGACCCCATCACCGCATGATTAATGAGCACTAGTCATAACTTGGGTAGGAGTGGACTAAATAAACTTAAGAACCCAGATTAGAACATGCAAGCATTAATTTCTCAGTCTAGTTTAAAACCCCTTCCCCCAGAAGAACATGAGGGTAATTTCACAAGCCAGGCGCCATTAGGAAGTGTTGTTTATAATTTTCCAATGGTTTTTGATGTTTTTATGAACGCATGAGACTATAAAACCGTACGGAAATTTATGCTAACCTAACTTAACAAGTGATAATATAAAGCATTTATAGAGGTCACATTCATTCGTAAGCTTCAAACACCATCGGGGAGATATCGTAAAATTATTTTTCTTTAGATTAGGTGAGGTTAGTATATATTTTCCGACGGTTTTCAAAATAACATTCATTCAAAACACATCAAAGACCAAAGTGAAAATATAATTTTCACTTCCAAATTCAATTGGATCTAGTTGTAAAATGTTACCAAACATATAAGATCTATTATGTAATTTAGGGTATATAGCATTATGAGTTTTACCAGTTTTTTTTTTTTTTTATTTCCCCCTTAGTCAACACACATATATAGAGCATCACTGTAATTTTACTTTGTGTAATTTTTTGTGACCCCTCTATGCCAGTCAGCAGGAAGGGAACAGATAGCAGAATAAAGAAAGGCATATCTTTAGAAAAAGTGCTCCTTTGCACTCAAAAAAGAATAAGGGAGATCATTGGTAAAACTTTTATTTTTTTTATTTTTTACCAAGTACAACTTCGCATTATTGAAAGTCTACCCCTCTCTTATCATTATCATTTGCTTATTTACTCTGGGGATGACCCCAGCAGGATGGTGGGGGAGAGTTGTGGCAATGCTTTATTCCCAAGGAGGTAAGATAAGTGATTGAGATATGTTTGGAAATGTGTGTGCTTTGACTTAGCTAGCCCCCATGTAAGGGGGATTCTGGTCATTGTATATGTATATGAATAAAAATCATTGTCAAGGCATATTTCACAGACAGAAGAAGCTAGAATATACATTATTGTTGTTGTTGTATTTGCAAAAGTGCATTTATTCATTGATCTTCTGTTTAATTGACTC
>JAXCGZ010010035.1:32500-53415 GCA_037179515.1 Halocaridina rubra
TTATTATCCCTTCACATCTGACAAGTCATTACACTCTCCATCTCTGTTTCTCTTTACTTTATGTATTCTTCGTGCCCAAGCCCGATGAGGGCTGTTTAATTTTATAATTTTTTTTGGCCCGTCCTGGTGTCAAAATCATAAAAAAAAAAAAAAAAGTATAACTCCCTGGTATGAATGCACAACTATTCGATGCTTTGGTTCCATTGTTTATCTAATCTACCTTTGATGGTGTTTATTGAAAAAGCACTGCCTACATATTGAAGGAGTTCATTTCAAGGACTGACAGCATGTATGTTTAAGTGCATTAAATCTTGCAAATTTTCGGATCTGTTCTCTTTGTTTAGTTATAGGTGTTGGTTCTTGTGTTACTGAAATCACATATTCTTATTCTTAAAACCATGGTGATCATATATGCTTCAGTCATATGAAGCCTTTGTTGTTTTATAAGAGATATCTCTTTATTCAGGCACTAGCTTTGGCATTCTCCTTTTGGACCTTTTCAAGATTTTTGGTATCTTTGTTATAATATGGTGACCATGGCTGAATAGGATACTGTATTCTAAATGGGGTTGTAGTATGGAACAATGCAGTTTGCTGCTTCTGTTATTATCAGTATAAGTAAAACTTCCTTACTCTTATTCTGTTAGCTACGGCTACTTTAGCACCAATATGCTGAACAGGTTTGGAATTTCATGTAATTAAAATGCCTAAACGCCTAGATCCTCTTCACTTTCAGTCGATACGATATCGTTTTCAGTCAGCGGGTGTGATATTTCAGCTTTCCAATGTCTAATTGTCAGTGTTGCACATTTGTCTGGGTTAAACCAAGAACAATTTTCCACTCCATCTCTGAAAACTATCGGAGGTCTCCTGACATGCCCCGATTGTTTTTATCAGTATTTATTCTAAGAAAAATCCTTGCATCATCAACAAACATTTGGGCATCATCAACAAACATTTGGGCAGAGCACTCAGCCTTGTGGAAATTGAGCTGGCATCTGGTCAGTAAGAAAATATTTAATTGGGGCTAGTACGTTACTTCAAATGCCGTAACCACCTTGTTTGATCAAGCGACTCTTATGTGGATGATTGACATCGAGTATTTGTTTACAACTGACTTGGTTAGTGTTCCCGATTACTCCAAGAGATTAGTTGTCTAAGTAGACAACACTGGTGCTGTCTACTAAGACCACTTTCAGATTCCAAGTGTTTTATCACTATGTAATAATACAGTGTTGCATCAATTATCGCGAAGGTTCGGTTCCGGGACCTGGCGCGAGACAGGAAAATCGCGGAGTAGGATCAGCCTATATGTACATAGATATTTTAATTTAGTTTTACGTTTACACCGTATAAACCCTCCCTGTATTGTTAACAAACCACCCTTTACTTTATAAATAACAGCATGCTAGCGTAAATTTATATGACATATTCATGTACATATGTATTTTACAATTATTTTTACGTTTACTGTATAAACCCTCCCTGCACTGTTAAAAAACCACCCTTTACTTTATAAATGACAGCATGCAACGTAAATTTATATGTATGTGATAGGTAAACTTACCGTGAATGAGGTGGTAATGAGTTTGTAGACGCCAGAGGAAATTATTTCGCAGCCAATAACAGCTTTACAGCTGTTGTTCATTGAGGCCAAAATCCGGCCGACATCCGTAAACCTTTTTCCTTCTTTCAACATATCTAAGAGTTTCACTTTATCTGTTATGGTTAACATTTTCCTTTGCCCCTTAGGCTCACTACAAGAAGCCTTAGAAGATGAAGGATGCTAGGGAGGCATTGCAAAGGTTAAAATATGCGAGTAAAAAAATCACAAGCAAAACGTATTAATAAGCACAACGTGAACGGCGCACACGTGAGTTAGACTGAACGAGTGAGGCAAGACAATGGAAGATGGTGGAAGCCTTTGTCCGAAACGCTGATAGCGGTATCGTATTTTACATGTTGCAATACTGTTAGTATTTATGTTTTTTACTATTTTTTACTGTTTTATTATTCTTAGGTTAAGAAATACGTTTTTTTATCAATAAAATCATGAAACTACTGGAAATTTTAATATATATGCTAGCTCACGTCGGTGCGACCCCAATACATTGTACGCAATCGGACACTATTTCACATGATGCAATACTGTAAGTTATATATCCAAATTTATGTTTTTTGCTATTTAATACTGTGAGTTATATATCTAAATTTATGTTATTAACTATTTTTTACTGTTTTAGTACTCTTAAGCTAGAAAATACTTGTTTTATCAATAAAGTAATGAAAATTTCAATACATTGTTACCCCGGTTATTTGCATTTCTTGGTTCGCGTTCTCACTGTATCGCGTTTTTTTTTTTGATAAATTATTATTTTATTTTATGGGTATACGCAAAAATATTAAAATATTGAAAAAACAAAAATTTCAGTATTTTCATTTTTTTATTGAAATTTACGTTGCGTGCTGTTATTCATAATGTAAAGGGTGTTTTTTTAACAGTGCTGGGAAGGTTTATACAGTTCGTAAATGAAAAAATAATTGTAAATGAGTATGTGTGTCACGTCATCATCACCTCATTCATCGTAATTTTATCTATCACTTTCATAAAAATTTACGTTGCTTGCTGTTATTTATAATGTAAAGGGTGTTTTTCTAACAGTGCAGGGAGGGTTTATACTGTACGTAAACGAAAAAATAATTGTAAATGAGTATGTATGTCACGTCATCATCACATTCACGGTAAGTTTTCCTATCACTTTCATAAAAATTTACGTTGCTTGCTGTTATCTATAATGTTAAGGGTGTTTTTTTAACAGTGCAGGGAGGGTTTATGCAGTACGTAAACGAAAAATTAATTGTAAATGAGTATGTATGTCACGTCATCATCACATTCACGGTAAGTTTTCCTATCACTTTCATATAAATTTACGCTTGCATGCTGTTATCTATGAAGTAAAGGGTGGTATGTTAACAGTACAGGGACAGTTTATACAGTGTAAACTTAAAAATATATTAAAATATTTATGTACATATAGGCTGATCCTACTTCGCGGATTTCCTGGTTCGCACCGGGTCCCGGAACCGAACTACCGTGATAAGTGAGGCAACACTGTATATACTATCTTAAGTAGGTTCGACCCGTTTCGTTTTCCGAAACGCTGATACTGGTATCGTATTTTACATGGTGCAATACTGTTAGTATTTGTTTTTTTTACTATTTTTTACTTTTTTATTAATCTTAGGCTAAGAAATACGTTTTTTTATCAATAAAATCATGAAACTACTGGAAATATAAATATATATGCTAGCTCACGTAGCTGTGACCCCAATACATTGTACGCTATCGGACACTATTTCACATGATGCAATACTGTGAGTTATACTGTATATCTAAATTTATGTTTTTTACTATTTTTTACTGTTTTATTATTCATAAGCTGGGAAATAATTTTGTTTTATCAATTAGGTAATGAAATATGTTTTTTCAATAAAAAAATGAAAATACTGAAAATTTTAATTTTTTTAATATTTTTATATTTTTGCATATTCCCCCAAAAAAGAAATTGCCCCCCAAAAAATCGCAGTACAGTGAAATCGCGAGCCAAGAAACGCGATACAGTGAAGAAGCACTGTAATTTCAAAAATGTTACAGATAACACTTGTTAGACACATGGGTCGATAGTTGTGGGGATTCGACTCATCTCCCTCGTTAAACGCTCCTTTTTCGCAGTACACACACTACTTCTGTATCCAGTGATGCATGTGCTATCACTGCAGTTGTGTTTTGCAATTCACCCTGGTGTCCATTCGGGAACTCCGAGTGGATTCCGTCCGCTCCCACTGATTTATGAATGTTCCTTTTCTTTAATAGTTTCAATGCAGTATTTTAATTTATTTCTATGTTTTCCAAGACAAGCCAGTCATACTCTTTACCAAAATTTGAAATATTTGAGTCAGATCCTTAAGAAAGGCACTTAGAAATGCTTGGTATAATCTATTTTCTTTTTTAACGTCATCAACAGTAATTTTCTCATTTCTTTACTCTCAGTATGTTTTAGTTAAACCCTGCTACTAATAGAACTCCAAAAAAAATATTAAGGATTCCATTTGATATCATTCGCAAGCATTTTTAAAAAAAGTCTTGGCTAACTTCACCAAAGCTTTTGCTTTAGTCCATTCCTTTCCATATTTTTTCAATATAAGGGGTGATGCCCAAAGCCTTTTCCATTCTCTTTCTTTGACAAAATTCTGGTTTATCACTGGCTTTCCCATCGGTTTTGCTTTAGGCTTACCAACAATAATTTTTACTTATAAGTACTTTTTCAATCAATCTAAAATATATATTGTCTAAACTCATATTTAAATGGACAGCCTTATTAAAGAAAGCTTTATTTCAACTTATTAGAGGTAACTCTCTTCTAATCTTACTATAATATCCTTTATGAAAACAGTACTTATATCTTACATACCCTTACTCTCTGAACCATCATCATCAATAAGGAAGTGAAAGGGCAGAGTGGAGTGGTAAGTTTTATTTCATGGTTCCAACAACTTAACATATACAATGTCAAATTTTTTGTTGTTGTAAATACCAGATTGATACAGGATGCATTACCACTTTCAGTATTATGCAAAACTTCTAAAAATATATTGCATCAATGTTCTGACCATCACCTAACACAATTTGTTTTCCATAGATGTATTGCATCAATGTGCTGACCATCACCTGACACATAATTTGTTTCCCATATTATTTCACAAAAATTAGTTTCTACTTATTAATACCTTAAAATAATGATCAGACCTCTCACTTAAACTAATAAGGCCACTTAAAAGTAAGTTTCTAGCCCTACTTGTGTTTGATGGCCTGTGAATAGCACAAACTAACATGCTTTTGTCCTTGAATTTTGATGTTACATCATATAGATTCCTCATGTGCATGTTATGTTTTCAATATTTCTCATCTTATACTGAAGAATGCAATGACCTACTTGTCAAACTTACTACACCTCCAGCAGGTTCAGGGTGTATGCTTTTTTTCTTTCCAGGAAATTTCGTAAACCCCAATAGTAAAATTATCACCATGCCTTACGTCCTTATTAAATCATCCTTTAATGATTAATTTCATGTCATTATTACTGCCCTCTTCTTGTTCCCTTTTTGCCTTTTTCCCCTGTTTCATCAATGAGGATTTTCCTTTGCTCACAGTCACTGTTACTCGTATCTCTGGATGCTTTGATATTCATCATCTCATCTTTTGGGGACTCCTTCAGTTTCTTTGCAGATTTTCAGGACCATTGACTCCATCTTATTATTTTTAAACCACCCTCATTAACCTGGATCTACTCTCATATTCTTTATTAGATTATGCCTACTTAGCCTTATGACATCTGTTATCTTCATTTACTCTCTATCACTTCTTAGATCAGTTTCTATCAGTGCCTCAATCATCTCGATGTGATCATTTTCCCCTTGTACTATTATGCAGTGCTAGCAAACATTATATTTTTAAGCATATTTTCTTTATCCTTAATATTGTCCCATTCTCTCTATACTTTTCACAAACAGTACTACTTAAAAATTTAGCAGTTTCACCAAATGCAGATTTTTCTCTTGACAGCCTCATGCTGAGTCACTTTTGCCTATCATGTGTCTCTACCTCCTTGCATTTTCATCCTCTTTTAGTCCACGCTAATTTGGTCTTTTGAATTCACAGTATTATGACATATTAGGAAATGGTGTTGCTAAATTCTAAACTCTTGAAAAGCATCCATGAATATAGTTTTACATCTTGGATTAGCTACAACAGTCACGAAATAAGCTATCGGGATTTGTGCCGTCATTCGCCACTACTGCTTCACAATGTCTGCACTCATCTTGAGCCCTACTGTCTTATCCTCTTCCGGTGAAAGTGTCCCAGGCTTCTACTGGATATTTATCTTATTGCATTCTGGTATGTGACAATCCTTTCCTTTCTTTCCATATGTCAGTGACGTGTTTTTTTTCACATTCACCTAATTCGTTTAAATTAGGCAGAATATATTGAAAAACCGTGATAATTTACTGGGAATTCAATAGACTTGTCTACACACAGTCTTCCCTTTTCACTTGTTTTACAAAGGTGTGTGGTTAGAGACCCAGTAACTTGCATCCTGGTTAGAAGTTTTGTACACTTCGACTTTCACTGGAGGAAAACATGAAGTGAAGGATTCCCATACCCCTCACTGTGGCCCATATTGTTGATTTCATGACTTGCAAGAGAGTATGGAATCTGGATTTTTGTTCCTTGCCCTAAGAATTGTTTGTCTTCAGGCTATGTGCCATGGGCAGATCTCAGGGGGGGGGATGGATATCTTCTAAACTTAATTTTATTATTGAAGTGTAATTTGAGTATGGATTACAATGCACATGATATATTTACAGTTAATGCAGGCCAATGCTTAATTTCATTGATGAAAAAGTAGAACCAATAAAGTGTTTTGAATATGGTTTATAATGATTCTGTTATCATCATTACACAATTCTGAAGGACAGTGGGCCATGCGTATTTAAGGATGCCAAAAGTGGATCATGGGGAAAAAAAGGTGGAAAATCACTGCCCTAGGATGAGGGAAGATGGAAAGATGGAGGAATAGGAAAAGAGAGATAATGAACTATGGGAGCCACAGGATATCCAACTCATCAGTTATAAATATTACGACTTCCCTAGTTGCCTTTTCTAGAACAAAATTGATTATTTTTTTTCTTCTTTATAAGATCAGAAATGGGAGTAAAATTTAATGTCTGATCAACTTTGTACATGTATATATGACAAGCCATGAATCGATAGATATGAAAAAGGGACATTGCAAAAGTACCTTAAGTTAGCCACTGTAAGTCCAAAATAACTCATACCAATGACTTTTATAACTTTGACTGCCATACTTGTTAGCAAGGTCTTTGAACTGAATGTTTGCCTGCTTAATTTGCAAGTGATTGTTTTTCTTTCTTGCCATTTATTAAATATACAACCGTGAGTGATGATGATGAGCACGCTACTACCCTCAGACTTACACATTGCCAATACAGTCTACAGTAGGTTTTAAAAATTATGGAAAAATGATCATGAATTATGGAAAGTGGTCTTTTACTTGCCAAATGTTTCCTTCCTCCATATACTTTTCCCGTGAAGCATCCCATTATGAAGAGGGTGGGTGGATGGGTGTCAGGTGGCGTGGAAACATATAAAAATCAAATCTTCACTTATTGTATCCTTTTTTGCAATGGTTATTCTGTTTCAAAACTTCACAAATACAAAAACAATAAACTTAGAAGTAAGAAGAAAGTAGAATTTAAGATTAGAAAATGCTACTACTACTACTACTATTACTACTACTACTATTACTACTACTACTATTACTACTACTACTACTACTACTACTACTACTACTATTACTATTACTACTACTACTACTACTACTACTAAATAAAAAAATAATAATTGATGATGATGATGATTATAATACTCAGCATCATCATTTTGTACATTGGTTATTGTTAGTAAACCTTGAATGCTTCATAAATACAAAAGATTTATAATATGCTTATTTAAGGAATCAGATATTATTGTACACATTCACGTAAAAATATACGTATGGAGTAAAAATTAAAAAGAACTAACAAATGCATGTACGATTAGTAAAGGAATAGACAAAGAAGTGAGTAAAATGATAACATCGATAATAATAATAATAAAATAGAACAGTGATAATAATATTTTACTTATTAAAAACTTCAGATACCAGGTAATTGAGCAAACAAAAAAAAATAAATATAGGAACAAGTAAGAACTAAGCTGAATTTAATTGGAATGTGCTTTATACTTGAAGGTGAATTGCATGAATTGAATAAATAGTACTAGCAATTGACATGGGTAAAAGACATGAAAGTTACTAGTGATATTGACAGCTATAATAATAGTTTTACCCTTGTCATCAACATCACTATTTTGTACGTGCAATATAAATGACCATAGAATTATACACTTTAGCTTTAAGAGCATACAACTATGAAATATAGTGAGTAAATATTACAGTTGAAGATCAGAGACGGTTATACTAAGTTACAAAGAGGATACTGTACTTAGTTTTAGGGAAATCTGATGAAAGCATGCAGTGTGAGTATTGCATTTTAGTATCTACTTGTTTAAGAGAAAACTGTATACAGTAATCCCTTGCTATATCGCGATTCACCTACTGCGAATTCAGTGCATCGTGGATCTTTTTGGCGCGAGAGAGAGAGAAATATATATATATATATATATATATATATATATATATATATATATATATATATATATATATATATATATATATATATATATATATATATATATATATATATATATATATATATATATATATATATATATATATTATATATATATATATTATATATATATATATATATATATATATATATATATATATATATATATATATATATATATATATATATATATATATATATATATATATATATATATATTATATATATATATATATATATAGTGTTCCCCGATCATTCGCGTTTCTTGGTTCGCGTTCTCACTGTATCGCGTTTTTTTTTTTTTTTTTTTTAATAAATTATTATTTTATTTTATGTGTATATGCAAAAATATATATATATAAAAAAAAAAATTCTCAGTATTTTCATTTTCTTTTTATTGAAAAAACATATTTCATTATCTAATTGATAAAAAATATTTCCCAGCCTACGAATAATAAAACAGTAAAAAATAGTAAAAAACATAAATTTAGATAAGATAGATAGATACGTTTATTGACCACCTCTTTTGAAAAGTCAGTATAGTCTTTACAAAAGGAATATTTGGTCCAAATTACAGTGAATAAATACAATAGATTTTGTACAATCATCAAATAAGTAAATGAATTTTAAATTAATATACATTATACTAATAACTGAATGATATGCGTACGTACAGTATAACTCAGTATTGCATCATGCGAAATAGTGTTCGATATCGTACAATGTATTGGGGTCGCAGCTACGTGAGCTAGCATATATATTTATATTTCTAGTAGTTTCATGATTTTATTGATAACAAAACGTATTTATTAGCCTAAGAATAATAAAACAGTAAAAAATAGTAAAAAACATAAATACTAACAGTATTGCAAATGTAAAATACGATACCGCTATCAGCGTTTCGGACAAAGACTCGTTCAGTCTAACTCACGTGTGCGCCGTTCACGTTGTGCTTATTAAACGTTTTGCTTGTGTTCGATAGCGTACAATGTATTGGGGTCGCAGCTACGTGAGCTAGCATATATATCTATATTTCCAGTAGTTTCATGATTTTATTGATAAAAAAAACTTATTTCTTAGTCTAAGAATAATAGTAAAAAACATAAATACTAACAGTATTGCAACATGTAAAATACGATACCGCTATCAGCGTTTTGGACAAAGGCTTCCACTATCTTCCATTGTCTCGCCTCACTCGTGTGCGCCATTCACGTTGTGCTTATTATTATTAATATGTTTTGCTTGTGATTTTTTTACTCGCATATTTTAGCCTTTACAATGCCTCCCAAGCATCCTTCATCTTCTAAGGCTTCTTGTAGTGAGCCTAAGTGGCAAAGGAAAATGTTAACCATTGTAGATAAAGTGAAACTCTTAGATATGTTGAAAGAAGGAAAAAAGTTTGTGGATGTCGGCCGCTATTTTACGTAAACGTAAAAATTATTGTAAAATACTGTACCTATGTATGTCACATCATCATCACCTCATTCACGGTAAGTTTTCCTATCACTTTCATAAAAAATTACGTTGCTTGCTGTTATTTATAATGTAAAGGGTGTTTTTTTAACAGTACAGGGAGGGTTTATACAGTGTAAACTAAAAATACATTAAAATATCTATGTACATATAGGTTGATACTACTCCGCGGTTTTCCTGGTTCGCGCCGGGTCCCGGAACCGAACTACCGTGATAAGGGGGAGAACACTGTATATATATATATATATATATATATATATATATATATATATATATATATATATATATATATGATTGTGACATCAGGACCGGCCAAAAACTAATAAAATAAAGCAGCCTTTTATCAGACCTGTCAGATGTGAAAGGATTATAAAAGATGTGTAATGAATATCCAAGAGTATTTAGTGTAGCTGGTGCCATGAGCCAACCTACTACTGGATACATGTTGTTTATTTTATATTGCAGATTTTCTGGGTACAGGTATACCTGGGCTTAACTCGTTTCGAGTTAAGTCGTTCTCGATTATAAGTCGATTTAAAGAAAAAAAAAATGTCCTACAAATATTTGAATCATAATATCACTAGAAAACCATTAAAAGCGCATGAAATCATGTTACTGTACAATAAATAAAAACAAAAGCACATAAAATCATGTTATTGTACAATAAATAAGAATAAAAGCATATAAAATCTTATTAAAATACGTACAGTAGTTCCAATATCTACCGTTAGGTGTCATCACTTGTCATAATAATAATAGTAATAATAATAATAAGAATAAGAATAAGAATGCAGCAGGCATTTGCATTTATCAAAAAGGACTTCCTTTGTTCGAGGATATGGATCCCAATGCTATAAATATAAACAAAAGCACATAAAATCATGTAATGTTACAATAAATAAAAATAAAAACATATAAAATTCATTAAAATACGTACAGTAGTTCCAATATCTACCGTTAGGCGTCGTCACTCGTAATAATAATAATAATAATAATAAGAATAAGAAGAATACGAATAAGAATAAGAATAAGAATGCAGCAGGCATTTGCATTTATCGAAAAGGACTTTCTTTGTTCCAGGATATGGATCCCAATGCTATAAATAAAAACAAAAGCACATAAAATCATGTTATTGTACAATAAATAAGAAAAAAGCATATAAATATCTTATTAAAATACGTACAGTAGTTCCAATATCTACCGTTAGGCGTTGGCACTCGTCATAATAATAGTAATAATAATAATAAGAATGCAGCAGGCATTTGCATTTATCGAATAAGAATAAAAGCATATAAATATCTTATTAAAATACGTACAGTAGTTCCAATATCTACCGTTAGGCGTTGTCACTCGTCATAATAATAACAATAACTAATAATAATAATAATAATAATAATAATAATAATAATAATAAGAAAAAAAAGCATTAAGAACAAACTGCAAAGTTATTTTTAATATAATATTGTAAGGCAAATAGCATGTGAGTGTGCATCAGCTAATACGGAATTGTGACAAAACGTATGCATCCTCGTCTGCACTGCCACCATCGCTGTTGCCAGAATACATAAGTGAGAGAAATGATGAATATAAAAGACATACATGTAAGCTGGTAAGTTATTTCAAGTTTCTTAAAGATGAAGTACATTTTTATTTAAATTACAGCACTACCATCTTGTAATTAATATATATCTTATAATGTGCCATACATTTGAAAATAAAAACATCCGCTTTATCTGGCAACACTGGCCCCCATGCTAAGCCTTTTGCCAACGGCATAATAGAGTTCATTAATTTGTTTACTTTACATAAATTTAAAAATAAAGATGCTACCTGCCCAATGCGTGAACAGTGTGAAGAGAGCCTAGAAAATTTTCTGCTATTTTGTGAAGCATATGCACAAATAAGAACAGAATATAGTTTTTTAGCACAACCATATATAGAAAAGAAAATTGAAATAATTGCTAATATATTGTTATTTAGATATTGTAGTGAAAAAGACGTCAAAGAAAGAAAAAAAATTATAAAAATAATTTGTAGAAAAAGAAATCAAATAATAACCACACAAGCTATTTAACAAAGCAAAACCAAGACTTGGGAGCCGTTGCAAAAGGCATATCCCACCCAACTATACTACTACTACAGTAAATCTCTATATCTAGGCTAGCCTAGACACAAGCTACTTCGATTCAAGTCGTTTTTCGACTTAAGTCGGCTCTCCTGGAACCAATTAACGACGTTAGGTGAGGTATACCTGTATATGCTATTTTTGAGCACGAGGATGCAAACGTTTTGCCGTCTCCGTATCAGCTGATGCACCCTTGCAGGCTATTTCCCTGACGATATTACAGTGATCCTTCGTTTATCGTGAGGGTTAGATTCCGGGACCCGTCGCGATAGGTGAATTTTCGCGAAGTAGGAGCACCCTATATATATATATATACATAGGTATTTTACATTTATTTTTGCGTTTACTGTATAAACCCTCCCTGTACTGTTAACAAACCACCCTTTGCTTCATAAATAACAGCTTGCAAGTGTAAATTTTTATGAAAGTGATAGATAAACTTACTGTGAATGAGGTGGTAATGACATGACATATTAATGTACATAGGTATTTTACAATTATTTTTACGTTTACTGTATAAACCCTCCCTGCACTGTTAAAAAACCACCCTTTACTTTATAAATAACAGCATGCAACGTAAATTTATATGTACGTGATAGGTAATCTTACCGTGAATGAGGTGGTAATGACGTTTGTAGACTCCAGAGGAAATTATTCCGTAGCCATAACAGCTTTACGGCTGTTATTCATTGAGGCCAAAATAGTGGCCGACATCCGTAAACCTTTTTCCTTCTTTCAGCATATCTAAGAGTTTCACCTAATCTGTTATGGTTAACATCTTCCTTTGCCACTTAGGCTCACTACCAGAAGCCTTAGAAAGTGAAGGATGCTTGGGAGGCATTGCAGAGGTTGAAATACGCGAGTAAAAGAATCACAAGCAAAACGTATTAATAAGCACAATGTGAACGGCGCACACGTGAGTTAGACTGAACGAGTGAGGCGAGACAATGGAAGATGGTGAGAGAACCAAACTTCAGTGAAAAAGCCAATCAGACCCCATGATACAGAACATACCGAAAAACAGTTCTGTGATTCGTCGTCTCTCACTCTTTCAGCCAATAGCATTCCATGAACTATTTCACGCAGGTGCGATCCTTTGCGTTTTCCAAGACGCCAATACATTGTATGCTATCGGACAGTATTTCACATGATGCAATACTGTGAGTTATATATCTAAATTTATGTTTTTTACTATTTTTTACTGTTTTATTACTCTTAGGTTAGGAAATACTTGTTTTATCAATAAAATAATGAAAATTTCAATATGTACTAGCTCACGTAGGTGCGACCCTTTGCGTTTTCCGAAACGCTGATACCGTTATCGTACTTTCTATGGTGCAGAGTTACATGTTAAAATTTGTTTTTTTTACTATTTCTTACTGTTTTATTATTCGTAGGCTGGGAAATACATTTTTTTTATCAATAAAATAATGAAATTTTTTTTTAATAAAAAAATTAAAATACTGAAAATGTTTATTTTTTTAATATTTTAATATTTTCGCATGTACCCAGAAAAAAAATTGCCCCCCAAAAAATCGCGATATAGTGAATGCGTGAGAGAAGATTCGCGATAGAGCGAGGGATCACTGTATATTGATAGTTTGTTTGCTCTTTGTTCTTATTGCTTTTTTTCAATTCTCTTCATAATATTCGATCGCCTTAAGCAGTAGAAGAGGAGGAGGATGCGGGAGAACGAACCTCTAAACAAAACGTTTTGCCGCTTCCATATCAGCTGATGCTTATCACTATTCAGGCACAATATCTTACTCATAAAATATTTATTTACTCACCCTATTTGGGGTTTATCTAATTTTCAAGATTATAGTATTATTAATATTCCTTGGTTCTTAACATTATTCTATCTTCTTTACATATCGACCATGCTGTATGAAATCTTAATGTAAACGAAGTCATCTGAGAGAAAAAGAAAACTATTCAATTCGTTACAAAGAAAACGTATTTCGTACTGTACTTGGGAAACTTAAATAAAATACAGGTATATATGTTCTCTACACGCTATTTTCCTGACGATATTATATCGAAAGTTTGTTTGCTATTTGTTCTCAATGCTTTTTTTCAATTCTCTTCCTAATATTCGATCGCATTAAGCGAAGAAGAGGAGGAGGATGCGGGAGAACGAACCTCTATCCACAAATGTTTTGGCGCTTCCCTATCAGCTGATACACCCTCACACGCTATTTCCCTGTCGATATTATATCGCAAGTTTGTTTGCTGTTTGTTCTTAAATTTTTTTTTAATTCTCTTCAAAATATTCTATCGCATTAAGCAGTAGAAGAGGAGGAGGATGCGGGAGAACGAACCTCTAACCAAAATGTTTTGCTGCTTCCATATCAGCTGATGCTTATTACTATTCAGGCACAATATCTTACTCATGAAATATTTATTTACTCACCCTATAGGGTTTATCTAATTTTCAAGATTATAGTATTATTATTATTCCTTGGTTTTAAACATTATTCTAATTTCTTTTCATATCGACCATGCTGCACGAAATCTTAACGTAAACAAAGTCAGCTGAGATAAAGAAAACGTATACTATTCGTTACAAAGAAAACGTATATTGTACTGTACATGGGAAACTTAAATTAAATATATATATTCTCTACACGCTATTTCCCAGACAATATATCAAAAGTTTGTTTGCTGTTTGTTCTTAATATAATACTTTATTTCCATTTCAATACAATGGGTATTCGTCAGCCAGGGTAAGCCCCAACCCCCCACTGTGGTGTCCACCCACAGCAGTTCCTGCCAGTAAACAGCTTAAACTCTCGGTCTTGGACGGGAACCGATCTTTCGACCTCATGAATGCGAAGCCAGCTCGTTACCACTGTACTAGCCATGCATTTTTTCAATCTATATAATATCACGTTCATATAACTTTACGCTTGCGCGCTGTTATTAATAAAGTAAAGGGTGAGTTGTTAACAGTGCAGGGATGGTTTATACAGTAAAGGTAAAAATAAATGTGAAATACCTGTAATAAATATGGTGCTCCTACTTCGTGAATTTTCACCTTTCGCGGCGGGTCTCGGAACCGAACCCCCTTGATAAATGAGGGAGCACTGTAG
Source organism: Halocaridina rubra (assembly GCA_037179515.1). Classification (NCBI taxonomy): domain Eukaryota; kingdom Metazoa; phylum Arthropoda; class Malacostraca; order Decapoda; family Atyidae; genus Halocaridina; species Halocaridina rubra. Next base: position 47,501 of record JAXCGZ010010035.1, read on the forward strand.
TTTGCTTTTGAAGCGGTGAAGGAAGTTGCATCTTGGAATACCATTCCATGGTAATGATCCTTTGATCGTACTCATTTTCAAACCTGACTCTGTATTTGTTCTCGGAACAGAAGACTGTTGGCAAATTAAATAGGCATTTTGGAAAAAAATGGTTCAGTATATCATATATTACAACATAAATAGCGGAGGTGATCTTATTGTCTACCCGTAGCCATGCAGGTTTTTTAGTGCTGCTTTGATGTGGTCATATTTCCTTTTCCTCCCAATGCTAGGCATGCTGCAAAATTTATAAGTGTCCGTATTATATTTATCTGAGTTTTATTATTAGCTCCCCATACGGTCCTAATAATTTATGTGTGTAAGGGCTCTGGATTGAGCAACCATTATTCGATTAGTAGCCTCAAGTATTATTTTTTATTCGCAATAAGTACAATCATTAGAGTTTCTTTTATGTTGCTGCAGATCTCGTCTGTATGGGAATAAAACATGTAATTATTAATACGAATATCTAAATTTTTTACAGGTAATAAGTGTGATGATATTGCCTCAAAAGTTAATTTTAGTATTTTCTCATAATTGTACTGTGTGATACCTTAAACCTATAAACATGTGTCTAAATTTCGTCAGCCAACAGCCACTTTTTTTTTTTTTTTTTTTTAAGATTGGTTTTAATTTTTGCCATAGTGTCTCCTGCTCTTAAAAGTAGCTCTGGGAGATGATAATATTACTAGTAAGGAGTAGTTGAGTGTAATCTGCATACTTTACATCTAACCTTTTTAGTATGAAAATTGGATAGAACATTTGCAAAAATTGAGATTGGGGTTGGACTGAGGACAGATTTTTTGAGCAATGTTGTCAAGATTTTTTGACTGCTTGCAGTTACATATACATTTTCTAGACTGTGTCAGGTTTTTGTTTTATATTTTGCACTTATTACTTGGAATTTCCTGGTTTGCACTGTCAAAGACACTATAAATCCAACAACAACAAGAAGCAGGGAGGTTTTTTCTTTGCTATATTACTGTAAATTGTGTTAGTAACTTAAAATAGTTCAGTTTCTCTTGATAATTTTGGTCTGATTCCTTGTTGATTTTAAGATATGAGTTTCTTTATCTTCGGAAATGAAACGACAATTTTCCTCAATATTTTAAATGGGTAGAATGAGGTGATAATGTCACATCATCTTTATCACCCGTTTTATGTAGAGCAGTGGTTTTCCACCAGTCCATGGCCCACTGATGGGCCATGGGCAGTTCTCAGAGGGGCTAGGACATCTAAACTAGTATTTATAAATGGAATATACGAAAAGGAGAAAAAATTATAAAAAATTAAAAATATATATATATATATATATATATATATATATATATATATATATATATATATATATATATATATATATATATATATATATATATATATATATATATACACAGTGTTACACCGGTTATTCGCGCTTCTTGGTTTGTGTTCTCACTCTATCGCGTTTTTTTTTGTGGATAAATTATTATTTTATTTTATGGGTATACGCAAAAATATTAAAATATGGAAATTTTTTTTCTTCAGTATTTTCATTTTTTTTTTATTGAAATTTACGTTGCGTGCTGTTATTTATAATGTAAAGGGTGTTTTTTTAACAGTGCAGGGAGGGTTTATACAGTGCGTAAACGAAAAAATAATTGTAAATGAGTGTGTGTGTCACGTCATCATCACCTCATTCATCGTAATTTTATCTATCACTTTCATAAAAATTTACGTTGCTTGCTGTTATTTATAACGTAAAGGGTGTTTTTTTAACAGTGCTGGGAGGGTTTATACAGTACGTAAACGAAAAAATAATTGTAAATGAGTATGTATGTCACGTCATTATCACCTCATTCACCGTAATTTTATCTATCACTTTCATAAAAATTTACGTTGCTTGCTGTTATTTATAATGTAAAGGGTGTTTTTTTAACAGTGCAGGGAGGGTTTATACAGTGTAAACGTAAAAATATATTAAAATATCTATGTACATATAGGCGGATCCTACTTCGCGGATTTCCTGGTTCGCGCCGGGTCCCGGAACCGAACTATCGCGATAAGTGAGGCAACACTGTATATATATATATATATATATATATATATATATATATATATATATATATATATATATATATATATATATAGCAAAGCCATGTTCCCCCTTATAAGGAGGGTGGCTGAGTCTAAGAAAATACTTTAACTTTATGTGGGAAGTAAATGCAGAGGATGGGATTCCCAGTCCCCTCGCTCTTCCCCATTTAGTCGACTTTTACAACACGCAGGGGAACACGGAGGAAGTGTTCTTACCCCCTCCCTCAGGGTATATATATATATATATATATATATATATATATATATTATATATATATATATATATATATATATATATATATATATATATATATAATGTTTGGGGTATAGAAATTGTTATTGGTAATATTTCTCTTCGCTTATGTCAGCGAGAGATCAGACACGTTTCCTTTCTGCTATATACCATTCATGTAAGAGTTACATCTCTTCTTTCTAAGACCTCTTTGTATCTGATTTCTGATGGGCATTGCCTCTAAGGTCATTAGTTAGCCAAGAGGTTTAGAGGTGGATTATGTTCTTTGTTGCAATGGGTGCATGATTATTTTGGCAAACATGAAGGATTTGTGTCATAATATTGACTTACATGTTAGCAGTACCTGTGATTAGAATATTATTAAGGAGATGACTTTTGTTAATTAATTCTTCACAGAAAATATCGGGGTGTGTGTGTATTTTTTAAGACGCTGGAATGATTTTTAAAAGAGGCTTCTTTTTGGGCTTATTTATGTTTAGCGCAACTGTTTTGAGCTCTTGATCTGCACTCAAGCTGGAGCTACACTGGAATAGGATATACTCACCACCTTATTTGTTATTATCAAGTTTATTAGACTTGCAGAGTTCAGGGTTTTTAGTTGAGTTTGTTACTATTCGTGTTAAATTTACATTATTGTTCACCTGCTACTGAAAGCAAGTCATAATTAAAGCCATCAACTGGAAGATGCTTTTGGACGATGGTATGCACACCCTGTAATGAAAGATGATCATTTATGATACTGCACAGTAATCCGCATACCTTCAAGTCCTTCCATTTTTTCTAGACCTGTATATATCTCTGAAACATTGACATAATACCTAACATAAATACAGACTCCATCCCCACGTCCATGGTCTTTATAAAATATTCTAAACTGGTATTTATGTACTTATTTTCAGTTTTAGGAAAAAACCAAGTTTCACTTACACATAGTATGTTTATGTTATAGTCATTTACAAGCATTATTATCTCCTCAAAATGAGCAAGAAAGGACGATGCATTCACATGTGCCTGTGATACATTATAACCAATTTTGAGGGAGGTATTAGTATCACTGTAGTTTGTGTATGTTTTTACTTTATGACTATGCAAAGCAGCTTTATCTATACTTCCATTAAATTTTCGTCAAAATTTGCAGTTGGTGTAGTGTATGTGTTGCCACTGGTGACATCTAGGTTTTTTTTCAGGATGTGTTTTTGATGGTACGGAGGAAGAAGACCACAATCTTCACCGATGCTAAGGAAACTACTACTGTTAGGGAACTCAAAAAAATTATCCAAGGTAAGCTGCTGCCTCTACCAACCCTAATATTATTACAAGATAATGCCTATTTATGTTTTTGTGTACACTGAGTGTTCTGTAGATCAGATCATAAATTACTTTTCAGTTTTACTATATTTAGCTCAGTAATATTAAAGATCGCAATCTTCTGAATGTATGCTCTAAGGTATGTTATGTTATAGATTTTAAACGTGTGCTGTAAAAGATTATAATAGTATTTGAAAGCACATCTCAAATGTGTGAAACTAGCATCAGAACCATCTCAAGAGGATAATTTATTTTCATATCACTTTTAGGTATAATGAAAGTTGAACCTGAGAATCAGCAGTTAATGAACGAAAGAGGGACCGAAATCTTTGACGACGACAAGCAGCTCAGTGATTATAACTTATCTGCACAAACAGCACGTGCCCAAAGCCCTGCTACAGTTGCCTTAGTTTTTAGGTGAGATTAGAGTTTCATTTATAGCTTTTAAGAGATTAAGCTCCTGATCATTCAGTATAACTGATTTTCTTTAATTCTACTCTGAGAAATAAATCTAAATACCTCATATCTTTTGCTTCACTTGTGCCCACCTTGTTGTCATAGCAATATATGGATTATTATTAAAATATAATGTTATTTAAGGTGACGTAGGGAATTTATTATTATCCCACCGAGTGTCACCACTGACGTAGGGATTTTTATTATTATCCCACCGAGCGTCACCACTGACGTAGGGCTTTTCCTCCTACGTATATATACTTATAATTATTAGTACCAGACGGGTACAAGGTAAGAATGGACACGCAGTGAATCCTTTGCTTATATTTATTCTAGAGTACAACACAACTTCGACGCCTCAATGCCCCCACCCTATGACTATCACAATCTATGATCTATTCGTGCCCCTGGCAAAGTTCTAACTAACTGTCTCTGCCCTGGGTGGCTCTTTAAATACCCCCAGGGGCAGGGCGTGGCTTAACATCCAATTCTCCAATGAAATCAGTGAGATCTAGTCCAGCCAATCACGCCAGGTTCAAAGTGGAATCCCTCCTACTTCCGGGGAGGAGTTATTGGGCATCTCTGCAGGGCATGTACCTGCGTACGAAACACTTGCTTATGTTTCTTGCGGTTTAGGAAATGGCTAACTTCCTGGCCTTTCCTGCCCTTCTCGATGCCAGATCCTAAGTCTCACGGTTCCGGTCATATATCTCCTTGACACTTTCTACAAACATTGTAATAAAATATCTGTGCCCTCGACCAACCGTTACCCCTCAAGATCTGTTACAAGTTTCAGATTCTGGCTTCAGCATGACGGACTGGCTTCAGCATGACGGAAGTCATACGACATCCCTCCCAACCAAAACTGAAATATCTCTTATTTCAGTCGAAGCATGGGCTAATTTTCCGGGAGTTCTTGGACATATCCTAGCTAACATTAGTTTACAATAGAAATGGGGCCGAATTATTTAAGCTATTTTCTAAGAATTCCTATTTCTATGAATCCTAAACAAATTATACAAACATAACATATATAGAGTACTTTTACAGACAACTAGAGCATGCAGGGTCTATTTCCTTGTTGGAAATCTGTAATACAAACATTTTCTTATATTTAAACAACATAATTCCAGTGTGAAACTAATATTAAACATTAATTAAGATCAAAAAGTCAGTTTAAATCAAAACATTAATTCATCTACTTCTCTCGTTTCTTTAAAAGACAAAATTGAGTTAATTACAGCAGAATTATGACTCATTTAGAACATTAGCAAACAATTAAGTAGAGTATTAGCATGTATAAACATGTAAAATGCAATAGACCATAACATCAACAGTAATTTCTATAAGAGACCTTACCTTCATAAATTCTATTCCTATCATTATTAGAGGCATTGATTTGTCTTAAAATTAAGCCTTAAAAACTACTCCTGAAACAAAACATGTGTTACTTTCATATTATATTACTATTCAGAGACCAATGGATAGGACGACTTTTAATTTCTCTGTCTAGGACGACTTTCGTTTTCTCTGTCTAGGACGACTTTCGTTTTCTCTGTCTAGGACGACTTTTAATTTCTCTGTCTAGGACGACTTTCGTTTTCTCTGTCTAGGACGACTTTTAATTTCTCTGGCTAGGACGACTTTCGTTTTCTCTGTCCAGGACGACTTTCGTTTTCTCTGTCCAGGACGACTTTCGTTTTCTCTGTCTAGGACGACTTTTAATTTCTCTGTCTAGGACGACTTTTACTTTCTCTGTCTAGGACGACTTTTGTTTTCTCTG
>JAXCGZ010010036.1:0-30000 GCA_037179515.1 Halocaridina rubra
TATATATATATATATATATATATATATATATATATATATATATATATATATATATATATATATATATATATATATATATATATATATATATATATATATATATATATATATATATATATATATTTATATGTATTTATCTATCTATCTATCTATCTATCTATCTATCTATCTATCTATATATATATATATATATATATATATATATATATATATATATATATATATATATATATATATATATATATATATATATATATATATATATATCTGTATCTATATATATCTATATCTATATCTATATCTATATATATATATATATATATATATATATATATATATATATATATATATATATATATATATATATATATATATATATATATATATATATATCTAATACAGATATATATATATATATATATATATATATATATATATATATATATATATATATATATATATATATATATATATATATATATATATATATATATATATATATATCTAATACAGATATATATATATATATATATATATATATATATATATATATATATATATATATATATATATATATATATATATATATATATATATATATATATGCCTGTCCTGAGGCTCAGCACCTAAAAATAATATAGAAATAAAAGCGATACATTATTTGCTCCGTCACTGGGCCCCATACGAATAGACGTATACATATATAAATCTATGAACATGAATAAATGTATGCACATACGCACGCACATACACACGCGCACACACACGCACTCAAATGCGTCAGCAGTTTTCCAGGTGTTTATTTTGCGTGAGTCAACATTTCTTTATTTCGTGCAAAGGTTTCCCGATTTGTGATTTGGGATGATAAAGTAAAAAGAGGAGGAGAAGGAGGAGGAGGAGGAGGAGGAATAGAAAATAAGCTGGAAAAGAAGAAAAGGAGGAAGAGGAGAAGGAGGAGACGAAAAAAGATGAGCAGGAACGATAAACCGTGAGGGTAGAAATGAGAGAAGGAGAGAATGGTAAAGAAAAAGTGGTGGAGGGGATTTTTTTTATCTCACTATCCATCCTGATCTGTCTTCCTGCCTGAAGATCCATCGTTTTGGATCGTCTCTTAGTGGCGCTCTGATGAAGAATACATATTCTCGAGTGGCTCGCTGCGCCAATCCTTGCTTTATATATATATATATATATATATATATATATATATATATATATATATATATATATATATATATATATATATATATATATATATATATATATATATGATGACTAGGATAGGACAGAGGGATGTAAATCATGGACGGCTTCGAGTGGGCTCTCTTAGCCCTATTCAGGGTCTCATCACTTGAAAAGAGGGGAAATGGAATGGGAGGGAGTTGGTGGGGGAAGTGCAAAAATTAAATAATGAGAGATAAAAAAAAGGGAAGGGCAGACCTTCTTGCTAAGGTGTGTCTGTACAGATTTTTTTTATAATTGTGACGCCAGGCCGTGCAAAAGAGAAAATTAAATAAAACTGCCCTCATCGAGCATGGGCACGAGAGAAAACATAAAGTAAAGAGAAACAGATGGAGAGTGTGGTGACTTGTTAGATGTGAAGGGATTATAAGAGATTTGTAACGAATATACAAAAATATTCGGTGTTAATATTGGCATAGAAAAAGAATCATAACAGAAGGAAGACTTAACATCGAACTGTCCTGGACAGTTCTATTTAAGTCCATTAGACCTTCATCTGTTGTATCGCAACGGGCGACTGGTGCCATGGGCTAGCCTACTACATGTAAAACTGAAAGTGAATAAGGACAAATTGCTCTCTCAGGGTCTATATTCTTTTGAAGAGAGAGAAAAGGAAGACCCACTGACCCTTATTTTATATACTGTATTCGGACTAGCCCTCAAAAGAGGGGCTCCTTCATCTCCCAATCGAGGGACGCGCCTGGTAGGGGATTTCAGCCCCCCCTCCTTCGGGAGATTTCAGTTAAATGCCTATGATAAATGCATGTCACGAAATCTTGACTGTTCTCCATTAATAACTAAAAAACGAAATATATAATCTGAAGTTATCAAGTTCTACATATATGAAGATCTAGTGTTTAAAAGAAAAAAAAATAACAAACTAACACACACATATACATACAAATACACTTACTCACAATTAGGTGGATACTCACAGACACAACATGGGTAAGTGCACACTTATTCAGACACAACATACTATTAAGTAAATACACAGATACACACTGTTAAGGATATATTGCACAGACATACACTGTTGAGGAAATCCGCACAGACACACATTGTTGAGGGAATCCGCACAAACACACACTGTTGAGGAAATCCGCACAGACACACATTATTGAGGAAATCCGCACAGACATACACTGTTGAGGAAATCCGCACAGACACACACTGATGAGGAAATTCGCACAGACACACACTGTTGAGGAAATTCGCACAGACACACACTGTTGAGGAAATCCGCACAGACACGCACTGTTGAGGAAATCCGTACAGACACACACTGTTGAGGAAATTCGCACAGACGCACTGTTAAGGATATTCTCCACAGGCGCACACTGTTTAGGAAATTCGCACAGATTCTGTTAGGTAGGTGCACTCTCAGAGATACACACAGGAAGGAGGATGCACAGAGATATGTACACACAAAAATTAGCTAAATACATTCAGACACACACACACACACACACACACACACACACACACACACACACACACACACACACACACACACACACACACACACACACACACACACACACACACACACACACTTTTGTTCCTTGCATATGTAAATGACCTACCAGAGTCTGTAAATTCATTCATGAATATGTTTGCAGATGATGCAAAGATTGTGAAGAAAGTAAAAAACGAGAACAATGGTAGAGAACTTCAGGAGGATCTAAATAATCTGCATGAGTGGTCAGAAAAGTGGCTAATGAAATTCAATACTTCAAAATGTAAGGTAATGAGAATGGGTACAAGTGCAAGAAGGCCCAAGCTTGACTACTCGGTGGCTGGAGTACAACTTCAAGAGACAGAAAATGAGAGAGATCTGGGAGTAAACCTACTGGCAGATTTGTCTCCAGAAATACATATAAATGGCATAGTAAGGGCAGCATATGCATTCTTATCAAATGTAAGGGTAGCCTTCAGGCACATGGGCAAGGAAATGTTCAGAAATATTTATGTAACCTATGTGAGGCCAAAACTCGAATATGCAGCCCCCTTTTGGAATCCGCACTTGAAAAAGCACATAGCTAAGCTTGAAAAAGTTCAAAGACATGCCACGAAACTGGTGCCAGAAATACGCAATCTCAGTTATGATGAGAGGCTGAGGGAATTAGACTTACCATCACTCGAAGCTAGAAGAGTGAGGGGGGATATGGTGACAGTCTTTAAATTCCTTCATGGTTATGATAGAGTGGATAGGGATCGATATTGTGATATGGCAGGCTCTAGAACTAGAGGTCATAGTTTGAAGCTTCGTAAGAAAACTTCTTTGCAGGAGGTAAGGAAATACTTTTTCAGTGTAAGAGTAGTTGATAATTGGAATTGGCTAAGCGAGGAGGTAGTTAATGCTATCTCAATCCATAGTTTTAAGGACAGGTATGATAAGTATCACTAAGTCTAAAATGGAACCGATGAGGAGACGGGAAGATAGGAGCTTTGGGCTCTTTCCCGTAAACACAATTAGGTAATCACACACACACACACACACACACACACACACACACACACACACACACACACACACACACACACACACACACACACACACACACACACACACACACACACACACTATCGGAAAGGAGATTACATCAAAATGAATGAGCTTTTTGCAGTTATTGACTGGAGAACCTTATTTTACAACAAATCTGTACAAGAAATGTATGACATCTTTTGTGAGAAATATGGGAAGATAGTAGATTGCTGCATACCTGTCACCAAAGTAGGTGTAATTCATGCCAGAGAGAAATGGTTCGATAATGGGTGTAAAAGAGCTAAGGAGTGGAGAGACAAATGCTGGAAAAGGTATAGGAGGAGAAAAAACATAAATGCCTGGCAAGCCTACAAAAGAGCAAGAAATGACTACCTAAGTAAAAGGAGAGAGGCAGAGAGAGACTATGAGAGGGACATCACCAGGAAGGCTAAAGAAAATCCCAAGCTTTTCCACAGCTTTATCAGAGGAAAACTGAAGGTAAAAGAACAGGTTTTAAGGCTAAAGAGAGCGGATGGAAGCATCACTGAGACGGATGAAGAGATCTGCAAAGAATTGAACAAGGAGTTTCAGTCAGTATTTACAGTAGAAAATACCCCACCCCCTCAGATTGCAGTGATAGAAGCTCAAGGGCCGGTATTAGAGAACATCAACCTTACAGCCACAGAGGTATGCAAAGCGCTGATGGATTTAGATGTTCATGAAGCTACAGGTCCTGATGACATATCCCCTCATGTGCTTAAAAAATGCGCAAACACAATATCAGTGGCACTAAGTATCATATTTAAGGAGTCACTGGAGTCAGGGGAGATTCCAAGATGCTGAAAACAAGCAAATGTGATACCTATCTTCAAAAAGGGAAGGAGGGATACGGCTCTGAACTATAGACCAGTTTCCTTGACCAGCATAGTTTGCAAAGTTATGGAGAAACTACTAAGGAAACATATCTCTCTTCACTTGTAATCCTTCAACTTTTTGTCAGTGAGGCAACATGGCTTCAGAGAAGGTAGATCAACAGTAACAAACTTATTAGAATTTTATGATGAGGTAAGCCAAATCTTACAGGAAAGAGAGGGCTGGGCAGATTGCATATTCCTAGACTTCCAGAAAGCGTTTGACACTGTTCCACATGGGAGACTTATTAGGAAGCTGCAATCAATGGCTAGAATAGGTGGAAATGTTTTGGAATGGATAAAAACTTACTTAGAAGGAAGGGAACAGAGGGTTAGAGTAAGACACTCAGTGTCTGAATGGAGAAGAGTTAGTAGTGGAGTTCCACAGGGTTCAGTTTTAGGGCCACTTTTGTTCCTTGTATATGTAAATGACCTACCAGAGTCTGTAAATTCATTCATGAATATGTTTGCAGATGATGCAAAGATTGTGAAGAAAGTAAAAAACGAGAACAATGGTAGAGAACTTCAGGAGGATCTAAATAATCTGCATGAGTGGTCAGAAAAGTAGCTAATTAAATTCAATACTTCAAAATGTAAGGTAATGAGAATGGGTACAAGTGCAAGAAGGCCCAAGCTTGACTACTCGGTGGCTGGAGTACAACTTCAAGAGACAGAAAATGAGAGAGATCTAGGAGTAAACATACTGGCAGATTTGTCTCCAGAAATACATATAAATGGCATAGTAGGGCAGCATATGCATTCTTATCAAATGTAAGGGTAGCCTTCAGGCACATGGACAAGGAAATGTTCAGAAATATTTATGTAACCTATGTGAGGCCAAAACTCGAATATGCAGCCCCCGTTTGGAATCCGCACTTGAAAAAGCACATAGCTAAGCTTGAAAAAGTTCAAAGACATGCCACGAAACTGGTACCAGAAATACGCAATCTCAGTTATGATGAGAGGCTGAGGGAATTAGACTTACCATCACTCGAAGCTAGAAGAGTGAGGGGGGATATGGTGACAGTCTTTAAATTCCTTCATGGTATGATAGAGTGGATAGGGATCGATATTTTGATATGGCAGGCTCTAGAACTAGAGGTCATAGTTTGAAGCTTGGTAAGAAAACTTGTTTGCAGGATGTAAGGAAATACTTTTTCAGTGTAAGAGTAGTTGATAATTGGAATTGGCTAAGCGAGGAGGTAGTTAATGCTATCTCAATCCATAGTTTTAAGGACAGGTATGATAAGTATCACTAAGTCTAAAATGGAACCGATGAGGAGACGGGAAGATAGGAGCTTTGGGCTCTTTCCCGTAAACACAATTAGGTAATCACAATTAGGTAATCACACACACACACACATACATACACTCCGCGCGATCAGTGACACACGGAACTGCTCCTCTTAAATTTTTAATTGTTTCGAGTGACTAAGTGCTTAGTGGAAAACTTTACCACAATTTCCCTAAATCTGAAATACTGCAGAGTATTGTGAGTACAAAACTTATATTTGTTGTATGACGAGACTGTCCAAAATATTAAAGGAAAAAAAATTGAGAACATTTTTCGTGAGGGGAGAGAGAAGCTGCCGTCCAGTTCTGCCTTGAAGGAAATTTAGAAGAGTTGCCAGAGGTGAAGCCATCACATCACAGTACCTAATTTTTTGTGTAAACTGGGGAAAGCTCTTAAGCGGTTTACCTGATCCTGTGGTTCCATATATTGTTAAAATCAGTATCCTTCCCATTTATATTAACTTGTTAGTTAGTTTGATACACGAAATAATTGAATAAGTAAAAAAAAAAAAAATCCACCTGTTAACAGTATTGAGTTAAGTTGCCAAGTAGTACAGCTGTCTTATTTTCTTCATTTTTTTTTTGCTTTTCTTTTAGCTTTCTCTTTTACTATTTTGTTTTTATTTTGTATATATATTGAGTTAAATGTAAAGTCTAATCTTGTGATAACATACCTTGGTTAGCAAGTGAGTTTATCAGTTAGGAAGAATATATAGCAGAAACAGGTGGGTGCCACCTCAGACACAGGTTCGAATTTTTCCTTCAGGTTTGACTTTTGTTTTGTTGCATTTTTTTCTTTTTCTTTTTATCCTTAAATTACCATGGTCAAATTTTTAAGTTAAGATGTGTGTTACCAGAAAAGAGATAAACTGAGTCACTAAATAGCACTTATATGGAGATATAAAAATTCGGTGTGAAGCTTAATTAAAAGTTTTTTTTTTTTTTTCCTCTTTCTCATCTTCTTTCTATATTCTGTGAGAGGGAGAACATAAAAATGACCCCATCTCTGTCCCAAACCTCTCCCATCCATGGGTCGGTAGGAGGGGTAGCCATCAGGAGCCTCAAACAGAAAATCAAGAATTTAGAGGAAATGGTTATAAGCCTTGATGATAAAATTCAGAATATGGATGGAGAAATGAAAGAGAATGAAACACTCAGAGAGCAAATAAGATCTTTGGAGGAAGCAAATAAAGCACAAGGGCAGGAGAGAAAGGAACTAGAAAAAAGAATAAAGAAGCTGGAAGGGGAAAAGAGTCAACTAGAATCTAGACTTTCTAAACAAGAAGATAAAAACAAACAGCTGAATGACAACCTAAAGGAATTAGATGTTAGTTCACTGCTCTCTTCTGAGAGAGACGAGATTGCTGCTTGGAATGTCCAGATTAAGGAAAACATTGAACATTTCAGAAGAGAGTTACAGGAGCTGAATATGGAAAATGATGCCATGAAAACTTCCTTTGCTGATGCACTAAAGGGGAATGTGGCAGTAAAAGAGGCTGTAAAGGTGGTGGCACTGGAAAACATACAAACAGTTGACTATAAAGAGACAGTAATCGAAAAAATGAAAGACGTTGTGATGGAAAGGGCAAACCCACTCATCAGACAGGCACTTGATAAGGAGAAGACAGTGGTAATCTCAGGCATAAGCGAGTCCCAGGAGCCAACATGGCAGGGGAGACTTGAAGAAAATAAAGCTAACGTTGTAGACCTGATAAGAAAGCTTGGAGTAGTATGTGGTCCTGAGGATATTGTAATACACCAACTAGGTAAATATTCGAGGGAAGGAAAGCCGAGACCAACAAAAGTAACCTTTGAGAGAGGGGAAGCATGTAGGGAAATATTGTTGAGAAAAAAAGTCTAAAAGACCTTCAAGAATTCAAAGAAGTGTTCATTAGACAATACAGAACACAGGAAGAGATGGGAAAGATCAAAAACTTGTTGCAAGAGGCAAGAAGGTTAAATGATGAAAGAAATGAAGAAGAGAAGAAAAATTTTCATTACAGAGTTCTTCCAGACAAAGGGGAGATAAAGAAGATAATGACAGAAGATCAGGGGATGGGGCCTCATTAAGATTGTTATACACAAATGCTGATGGATTAGCTGGTAAGGCAGTAGAATTGAAAGATAGGATTCACAACAGTAAGGCAGATATAGTAGCAATTACAGAGACTAAGTTGAGTGAGGACATAAACAGTGTCACAGTTTTTCCTAAGGGTTTCAGAATACTAAGGGTTGAAAGATCTGAGAGGACTGGTGGAGGGATAGCACTGCTCATAAGTGAAAGGATTCAAGTCGAAGAAATAAACTTGGCTATAGAAAGTGAGTTCAAGGAATTTCTTGTTGCTCGCATAAATACTGGGTCAGAGAGCATTATAATAACTGTTGTATACAACCCACCAAGGAACCAAAATAGGCTTGAAGTTTATGAGGAAAGTCATATAGGTACTATTGAAGTCATAAACTCAGTTGTTAATATGGCACGGGAAAAAAAATGTAGGATTTTGATTATGGGAGACTTTAATCGTAAAGAGATAGATTGGATAAATCTTGACCCACAAAGTGGTGAGGACTCATTCGGGGCAAGATTCCTAGATTGCGTACAAGGGAATTTCCTACACCAACATGTAATGGAACCAACAAGGGCCAGGGGTGGGGATGAGCCATCACTACTTGATCTAGTGTTCACAGATAATGTGTTGGATATTGAAAAAATTGAGTATGAACCACCAATTGGAAAGAGTGACCACTGTGTGTTGTTGATGGAGTATATCATTGAAGATATTCTTCCTGAGAGTAGAGGCACTGAGGACATGAGGAGGAACTATCCGAAAGGAGATTATATCAAAATGAATGAGCTTTTTGCAGTTATTGACTGGAGAACCTTATTTTACAACAAATCTGTACAAGAAATGTATGACATCTTTTGTGAGAAATATGGGAAGATAGAAGATTGCTGCATACCTGTCACCAAAGTAGGTGTAATTCATGCCAGAGAGAAATGGTTCGATAATGGGTGTAAAAGAGCTAAGGAGTGGAGAGACAAATGCTGGAAAAGGTATAGGAGGAGAAAAACATAAATGCCTGGCAAACCTACAAAAGAGCAAGAAATGACTACCTAAGTAAAAGGAGAGAGGCAGAGAGAGACTATGAGAGGGACATCACCCCGAAGGCTAAAGAAAATCCCAAGCTTTTCCACAGCTTTATCAGAGGAAATCTGAAGGTAAAAGAACAGGTTTTAAGGCTAAAGAGAGCGGATGGAAGCATCACTGAGACGGATGAAGAGATCTGCAAAGAATTGAACAAGGAGTTTCAGTCAGTATTTACAGTAGAAAATACCCCACCCCCTCAGATTGCAGAGATAGAAGCTCAAGGGCCGGTATTAGAGAACATCAACCTTACAGCCACAGAGGTATGCAAAGCGCTGATGGATTTAGATGTTCATAAAGCTACAGGTCCCGGTGACATATCCCCTCATGTGCTTAAAAAATGCGCAAACACAATATCAGTGGCACTAAGTATCATATTTAAGGAGTCACTGGAGTCGGGGGAGATTTCAAGATGCTGGAAACAAGCAAATGTGATACCTATCTTCAAAAAGGGAAGGAGGGATACGGCTCTGAACTATAGACCAGTTTCCTTGACCAGTATAGTTTGCAAAGTTATGGAGAAACTACTAAGGAAACATATCTCTCTTCACTTGGAATCATTCAACTTTTGGCAGTGAGGCAACATGGCTTCAGAGAAGGTAGATCAACAGTAACAAACTTATTAGAATTTTATGATGAGGTAAGCCAAATCTTACAGGAAAGAGAGGGCTGGGCAGATTGCATATTCCTAGACTTCCAGAAAGCGTTTGACACTGTTCCACATGGGAGACTTATTAGGAAGCTGCAATCAATGGCTAGAATAGGTGGAAATGCTTTGGAATGGATAAAAACTTACTTAGAAGGAAGGGAACAGAGGGTTAGAGTAAGACACTCAGTGTCTGAATGGAGAAGAGTTAGTAGTGGAGTTCCACAGGGTTCAGTTTTAGGGCCACTTTTGTTCCTTGTATATGTAAATGACCTACCAGAGTCTGTAAATTCATTCATGAATATGTTTGCAAATGATGCAAAGATTGTGAAGAAAGTAAAAAACGAGAACAATGGTAGAGAACTTCAATAGGATCTAAATAATCTGCATGAGTGGTCAGAAAAGTGGTTAAAAAAATTCAATACTTCAAAATGTAAGGTAATGAGAATGGGTACTATTGCAAGAAGGCTCAAGCTTGACTACTCGGTGGCTAGCGTACAACTTCAAGAGACAGAAAATGAGAGAGATCTAGGAGTAAACATACTGGCAGATTTGTCTCCAGAAATACATATAAATGGCATAGTAAGGGCAGCATATGCATTCTTATCAAATGTAAGGGTAGCATTCAGGCACATGGACAAGGAAATGTTCAGAAATATTTATGTAACCTATGTGAGGCCAAAACTCGAATATGCAGCCCCCTTTTGGAATCCACACTTGAAAAAGCACATAGCTAAGCTTGAAAAAGTTCAAAGACATGCCACGATATTGGTGCCAGAAATACGCAATCTCAGTTATGATTAGAGGCTGAGGGAATTAGACTTACCATCACTCTAAGCTAGAAGATTGAGGGGGGATATGGTGACAGTCTTTAAATTCCTTCATGGTTATGATAGAGTGGATAGAGATCGATATTTTGATATGGCAGGCTCTAGAACTAGAGGTCATAGTTTGAAGCTTCGTAAGAAAACTTCTTTGCAGGATGTAAGGAAATACTTTTTCAGTGTAAGAGTAGTTGATAATTGGAATTGGCTAAGCGAGGAGGTAGTTAATGCTATCTCAATCCATAGTTTTAAGGACAGGTATGATAAGTATCACTAAGTATAAAATGGAACCGATCAGGAGTCGGGAAGATACGAGCTTTGGGCTCTTTCCCGTAATGGAAAGGACAAATCCACTGATTAATCAGGCACTTGTTAAAGAGAAGACAGTGGTAATCTCAGGCATAAGCGAATCCCAGGAGCCAACATGGCAGGGGAGACTTGAAGAAAATAAAGCTAGGGTTGTAGACCTGATAAGAAAGCTTGGAGTAGTTTGTGGTCCTGAGGATATTGTAAATATTCACCAACTAGGCAAATATTCTAGGGAAGGAAAGCCGAGACTAACAAAAGTAACCTTTGAGAGAAGGGAAACATGTAGGGAAATATTGTTGAGAAAAAAAAGTCTAAAAGATCTTCAAGAATTCAAAGAAGTTTCATTAGACAATACAGAACACAGGAAGAGATGGGAAAGATCAAAAACTTGTTGCAAGAGGCAAGAAGGTTAAATGAGGAAAGAAACGAAGGAGAGAAGAAAAATTTTCATTTCAGAGTTCTTCCAGACAAAGGGGAGATAAAGAAGATAATGACAGAAGATCAGGGGATGGGGCCTCATTAAGATTATTTTACACAAATGCTGATGGATTAGCTGGTAATGCAGTAGAATTAAAAGAGAGGATTCACAACATTAAGGCAGATATAGTAGCAATTACAGAGACTAAGTTGAGTGAGGACATAAACAGTGTCACAGTTTTTCCTAAGGGTTTCAGAATATTAAGGATTGAAAGATCTGAGAGGACTGGTGGAGGGATAGCAATCCTCATAAGTGAAAGGATTCAAGTTGAAGAAATAAACTTGGCTATAGAAAGTGAGTTCAAGGAATTTCTTGTTGCTCGCATAAAAACTGGGTCAGAGAGCCTAATAATAACTGTTGTATATAACCCAGCAAGGAACCAGAATAGGCTAGAAGTTTATAAGGAATGTCATATAGGTACTATTGAAGTCATAAACTCAGTTGTTAACATGGCACGGGAGAGAAAATGTAGGATTTTGATTATAGGAGATATTAATCATAAAGAGATAGATTGGATAAATCTTGACCCACACAGTGGTGAGGACTCATTCAGGGCAAGATCCCTAGATTGCGTACAAGGGAATTTCCTACACCAACATGTAATTGAACCAACGAGGGCCAGAGGTGGGGATGAGTCATCACTACTTGATCTAGTATTCACAGATAATGTGTTGGATATTGAAAAAATTGAGTATGAACCACCAATTGGAAAGAGTGACCATTGTGTGTTGTTGATGGAGTATATCATTGAAGATATGCTGCCTGAGAGCAAAGGCAATGAGGACCTGAGGAGGAACAGTCCGAAAGGAGATTACATCAAAATGAATGAGCTTTTTGCAGTTATTGACTGGAGAACCTTATTTTACAACAAATCTGTACAAGAAATGTATGACATCTTTTGTGAGAAATATGGTAAGATAGTAGATTGCTGCATACCTTTCACCAAAGTAGGTGTAATTCATGCCAGAGAAAAATGGTCCGATAATGAGTGTAAAAGAGCTAAGGAGTGGAGAGACAAATGCTGGACAAGGTATAGTAGGAGAAAAAACATAAATGCATGGCAAACCTACAAAAGAGCAAGAAATGACTACCTAAGTAAAAGAAGAGAGGCAGAGAGAGACTATGAGAGGGACATCACCCCGAAGGCTAAAGAAAATCCCAAGCTTTTCCACAGCTTTATCAGAGGAAATCTGAAGGTAAAAGAACAGGTTTTAAGGCTAAAGAGAGCGGATGAATGCATCACTGAGACGGATGAAGAGATCTGCAAAGAATTGAACAAGGAGTTTCAGTCAGCATTTACAGTAGAAAATACCCCACCCCCTCAGATTGCAGAGACAGAAGCTCAAGGGCCGGTATTAGAGAACATCAACCTTACAGCCACAGAGGTATGCAAAGCGCTGATGGATTTAGATGTTCATAAAGCTACAGGTCCTGATGACATATCCTCATGTACTTAAAAATGCACAAACTCAGTATCAGTGGCACTAAGTATCATATTTAAAAAGTCACTGGAGTCAGGGGAGATTCCAAGATGCTGAAAACAAGCAAATGTGATACCTATCTTCAAAAAGGGAAGGAGGGATACGGCTCTGAACTATAGATCAGTTTCTTTGACCAGCATAGTTTGCAAAGTTATGGAGAAACTACTAAGGAAACATATCTCTCTTCATTTGGAATCCTTCAACTTTTTGTCAGTGAGGCAAGATGGCTTCAGAGAAGGTAGATCAACAGTAACAAACTTATTAGAATTTTATGTTGAGGTAAGCCGTATATTACAGGAAAGAGAGCGCTGGGCAGATTGCATATTCCTAGACTTCCAGAAAGCATTTGACACTGTTCCACATGGAAGACTTATTAGGAAGCTGCAAGTAATTGCTAGAATAGGGCGAAATATCTTGGAATGGATAAAAACTTACTTAGAAGGAAGGGAACAGAGGGTTAGAGTAAGACATTCAGTGTCTGAATGGAGAAGAGTTAGTAGTGGAGTTCCACAGGGTTCAGTTTTAGGGCCACTTTTGTTCCTTGTATATGTAAATGACCTACCAGAGTCTGTAAATTCATTCATGAATATGTTTGCAGATGATGCAAAGATTGTGAATAAAGTAGGAAACGAGAACAATGGTAGATAACTTCAGGAAGATCTAAATCGTCTGCATGAGTGGTCAGAAAAGTGGCTAATGAAATTCAATACTTCAAAATGTAAGGTAATGAGAATGGGTACAAGTGCAAGAAGGCCCAAGCTTGACTACTCGGTGGCTGGAGTACAACTTCATGAGACAGAAAATAAGAGAGATCTAGGAATAAACATACTGGCAGATTTGTCTCCAGAAATACATATAAATGGCATAGTAAGGGCAGCATATGCATTCTTATCAAATATAAGGGTAGCCTTCAGGCACATGGACAAGGAAATGTTCAGAAATATTTATGTAACCTATGTGAGGCCAAAACTCGAATATGCAGCCCCCTTTTAGAATCCGCACTTGAAAAAAGCACATAGCTAAGCTTGAAAAATTCAGACATGCCACGAAACTGGTTCCTGAAATACGCAATCTCAGTTATGATGAGAGGCTGAGGGAATTAGACTTACCATCACTCAAAGCTAGAAGATTGAGGGGGGATATGGTGGCAGTCTTTAAATTCCTTCATGGTTATGATAGAGTGGATAAGGATCGTTATTTTGATATGGCAGGCTCTAGAACTAGAGGTCATAGTTTAAAGCTTCGTAAGAAATCTTCTTTAAGGACAGTTGATTCAATCAGGTATGATAAGTATCACTAAGTAGAAAACGGAACCGACCAGGAGACGGGAAGATACGAGCTTTGGGCTCTTTCCTGTAAACACAATTAGGTAATCACACACACACACACACACACACACACACACACACACACACACACACACACACACACACGCAAATCTTACAGGAAAGAGAGGGCTGGGCAGATTGCATATTCCTAGACTTCCAGAAAGCGTTTGACACTGTTCCACATGGGAGACTTATTAGGAAGCTGCAATCAATGGCTAGAATAGGTGGAAATGTCTTGGAATGGATAAAAACTTACTTAGAAGGAAGGGAACAGAGGGTTAGAGTAAGACACTCAGTGTCTGAATGGAGAAGAGTTAGTAGTGGAGTTCCACAGGGTTCAGTTTTAGGGCCACTTTTGTTCCTTGTATATGTAAATGACCTACCAGAGTGTGTAAATTCATTCATGAATATGTTTGCAGATGATGCAAAGATTGTGAAGAAAGTAAAAAACGAGAACAATGGTAGAGAACTTCAGGAGGATCTAAATAATCTGCATGAGTGATCAGAAAAGTGGCTAATGAAATTCAATACCTCAAAATGTAAGGTAATGAGAATGGGTACAAGTGCAAGAAGGCCCAAGCTTGACTACTCGGTGGCTGGAGTACAACTTCAAGAGACAGAAAATGAGAGAGATCTAGGAGTAAACATACTGGCAGATTTGTCTCCAGAAATACATATAAATGGCGTAGTAAGGGCAGCATATGCATTCTTATCAAATGTAAGGGTAGCCTTCAGGCACATGGACAAGGAAATGTTCAGAAATATTTATGTAACCTATGTGAGGTCAAAACTCGAATATGCAACCCCCTTTTGGAATCCGCACTTGAAAAAGCACATAGCTAAGCTTGAAAAAGTTCAAAGACATGCCACGAAACTGGTGCCAGAAATACGCAATCTCGGTTATGATGAGAGGCTGAGGGAATTAGACTTGCCATCACTCGAAGCTAGAAGAGTAAGGGGGGATATGGTGACAGTCTTTAAATTCCTTCATGGTTATGATAGAGTGGATAGGGATCGATATTTCGATATGGCTGGCTCTAGAACTAGAGGTCATAGTTTGAAGCTTCGTAAGAAAACTTGTTTGCAGGATGTAAGGAAATACTTTCTCAGTGTAAGAGTAGTTGATAATTGGAATTCGCTAAGCGAGGAGGTAGTTAATGCTATCTCAATCCATAGTTTTAAAGACAGGTATGATAAGTATTACTAAGTCTAAAAATGGAACCGATCAGGAGACGGGAAGATACGAGCTTTGGGCTCTTTCCCGTAAACACAATTAGGTAATCACAATTAGGTAATCACACACCTTTGCTGATGCACTAAAGGGGAATGTGGCAGTAAAAGAGGCTGTAAAGGTGGTGGCACTGGAAAACATACAAACAGTTGACTATAAAGAGACAGTAATCGAAAAAATGAAAGACGTTGTGATGGAAAGGGCAAACCCACTCATCAGACAGGCACTTGATAAGGAGAAGACAGTGGTAATCTCAGGCATAAGTGAATCCCAGGAGCCAACATGGCAGGGGAGACTTGAAGAAAATAAAGCTAACGTTGTAGACCTGATAAGAAAGCTTGGAGTAGTATGTGGTCCTGAGGATATTGTAAACATACACCAACTAGGTAAATATTCGAGGGAAGGAAAGCCGAGACCAACAAAAGTAACCTTTGAGAGAGGGGAGACATGTAGGGAAATATTGTTGAGAAAAAAAAGTCTAAAAGACCTTCAAGAATGCAAAGAAGTGTTCATTAGACGATACAGAACACAGGAAGAGATGGGAAAGATAAAAAACTTGTTGCAAGAGGCAAGAAGGTTAAATGATGAAAGAAATGAAGAAGAGAAGAAAAATTTTCGTTACAGAATACTTCCAGACAAAGGGGAGATAAAGAAGATAATGACAGAAGATCAGGGGATGGGGCCTCATTAAGATTGTTATACACAAATGCTGATGGATTAGCTGGTAAG
Source organism: Halocaridina rubra (assembly GCA_037179515.1). Taxonomy (NCBI): domain Eukaryota; kingdom Metazoa; phylum Arthropoda; class Malacostraca; order Decapoda; family Atyidae; genus Halocaridina; species Halocaridina rubra. Next base: position 16,104 of record JAXCGZ010010036.1, read on the forward strand.
GCAGTAGAATTAAAAGATAGGATTCACAACAGTAAGGCAGATATAGTAGCAATTACAGAGACTAAGTTGAGTGAGGACATAAACAGTGTCACAGTTTTTCCTAAGGGCTTCAGAATACTAAGGGTCGAAAGATCTGAGAGGACTGGTGGAGGGATAGCACTGCTCATAAGTGAGAGGATTCAAGTTGAAGAAATAAACTTGGCTATAGAAAGTGAGTTCAGGGAATTTCTTGTTGCTCGCATAAATACTGGGTCAGAGAGCATTATAATAACTGTTGTATACAACCCACCAAGGAACCAAAATAGGCTTGAAATTTATGAGGAAAGTCATATAGGTACGATTGAAGTCATAAACTCAGTTGTTAACATGGCACGGGAGAAAAAATGTAGGATTTTGATTATGGGAGACTTTAATCATAAAGAGATAGATTGGATAAATCTTGACCCACACAGTGGTGAGGACTCATTTGGGGCAAGATTCCTAGATTGCGTACAAGGGAATTTCCTACACCAACATGTAATGGAACCAACAAGAGCCAGGGGTGGGGATGAGCCATCACTACTTGATCTAGTGTTCACAGATAATGTGTTGGATATTGAAAATATTGAGTATGAACCACCAATTGGAAAGAGTGACCACTGTGTGTTGTTGATGGAGTATATCATTGAAGACATTCTTCCTGAGAGCAAAGGCACTGAGGACATGAGGAGGAACTATCCGAAAGGAGATTACATCAAAATGAATGAGCTTTTTGCAGTTATTGACTGGAGAACCTTATTTTACAACAAATCTGTACAAGAAATGTATGACATCTTTTGTGAGAAATATGGGAAGATAGTAGATTGCTGCATACCTGTCACCAAAGTAGGTGTAATTCATGCCAGAGAGAAATGGTTCGATAATGGGTGTAAAAGAGCTAAGGAGTGGAGAGACAAATGCTGGAAAAGGTATAGGAGGAGAAAAAACATAAATGCCTGGCAAACCTACAAAAGAGCAAGAAATGACTACCTAAGTAAAAGGAGAGAGGCAGAGAGAGATTATGAGAGGGACATCACCAGGAAGGCTAAAGAAAATCCCAAGCTTTTCCACAGCTTTATCAGAGGAAAACTGAAGGTAAAAGAACAGGTTTTAAGGCTAAAGAGAGCGGATGGAAGCATCACTGAGACGGACGAAGAGATCTGCAAAGAATTAAACAAGGAGTTTCAGTCAGTATTTACAGTAGAAAATACCCCACCCCCTCAGATTGCAGTGATAGAAGCTCAAGGGCCGGTATTAGAGAACATCAACCTTACAGCCACAGAGGTATGCAAAGCGCTGATGGATTTAGATGTTCATAAAGCAAACAGGTCCTGATGACATATCCCCTCATGTGCTTAAAAAATGCGCAAACACAATATCAGTGGCACTAAGTATCATATTTAAGGAGTCACTGGAGTCGGGGGAGATTCCAAGATGCTGGAAACAAGCAAATGTGATACCTATCTTCAAAAAGGGAAGGAGGGATACGGCTCTGAACTATAGACCAGTTTCCTTGACCAGCATAGTTTGCAAAGTTATGGAGAAACTACTAAGGAAACATATCTCTCTTCACTTGGAATCCTTCAACATTTTGTCAGTGAGGCAACATGGCTTCAGAGAAGGAAGATCAACAGTAACAAACTTATTAGAATTTTATGATGAGGTAAGCCAAATCTTACAAGAAAGAGAGGGCTGGGCAGATTGCATATTCCTAGACTTCCAGAAAGCGTTTGACACTGTTCCACATGGGAGACTTATTAGGAAGCTGCAATCAATGGCTAGAATAGGTGGAAATGTCTTGGAATGGATAAAAACTTACTTAGAAGGAAGGGAACAGAGGGTTAGAGTAAGACACTCAGTGTCTGAATGGAGAAGAGTTAGTAGTGGAGTTCCACAGGGTTCAGTTTTAGGGCCACTTTTGTTCCTTGTATATGTAAATGACCTACCAGAGTCAGTAAATTCATTCATGAATATGTTTGCAGATGATGCAAAGATTGTGAAGAAAGTAAAAAACGAGAACAATGGTAGAGAACTTCAGGAGGATCTAAATAATCTGGATGAGTGGTCAGAAAAGTGGCTAATGAAATTCAATACCTCAAAATGTAAGGTAATGAGAATGGGTACAAGTGCAAGAAGGCCCAAGCTTGACTACTCGGTGGCTGGAGTACAACTTCAAGAGACAGAAAATGAGAGAGATCTAGGAGTAAACATACTGGCAGATTTGTCTCCAGAAATACATATAAATGGCGTAGTAAGGGCAGCATATGCATTCTTATCAAATGTAAGGGTAGCCTTCAGGCACATGGACAAGGAAATGTTCAGAAATATTTATGTAACCTATGTGAGGCCAAAACTCGAATATGCAGCCCCCGTTTGGAATCCGCACTTGAAAAAGCACATAGCTAAGCTTGAAAAAGTTCAAAGACATGCCACGAAACTGGTGCCAGAAATACGCAATCTCGGTTATGATGAGAGGCTGAGGGAATTAGACTTGCCATCACTCGAAGCTAGAAGAGTGAGGGGGGGATATGGTGACAGTCTTTAAATTCCTTCATGGTTATGATAGAGTGGATAGGGATCGATATTTCGATATGGCTGGCTCTAGAACTAGAGGTCATAGTTTGAAGCTTCGTAAGAAAACTTCTTTGCAGGATGTAAGGAAATACTTTTTCAGTGTAAGAGTAGTTGATAATTGGAATTGGCTAAGCGAGGAGGTAGTTAATGCTATCTCAATCCATAGTTTTAAGGACAGGTACGATAAGTATCACTAAGTCTAAAAATGGAACCGATCAGGAGACGGGAAGATACGAGCTTTGGGCTCTTTCCCGTAAACACAATTAGGTAATCACAATTAGGTAATCACACAAGTGCAAGAAGGCCCAAGCTTGACTACTCGGTGGCTGGAGTACAACTTCAAGAGACAGAAAATGAGAGAGATCTAGGAGTAAACATACTGGCAGATTTGTCTCCAGAAATACATATAAATGGCATAGTAAGGGCAGCATATGCATTCTTATCAAATGTAAGGGTAGCCTTCAGGCACATGGACAAGGAAATGTTCAGAAATATTTATGTAACCTATGTGAGGCCAAAACTCGAATATGCAGCCCCCTTTTGGAATCCGTTCTTGAAAAAGCACATAGCTAAGCTTAAAAAAGTTCAAAGACATGCCACGAAACTGGTGCCAGAAATACGCAATCTCAGTTATGATGAGAGGCTGAGGGAATTAGACTTACCATCACTCGAAGCTAGAAGAGTGAGGGGGGATATGGTGACAGTCTTTAAATTCCTTCATGGTTATGATAGAGTGGATAGGGATGGATATTTTGATATGGTTGGCTCTAGAACTAGAGGTCATAGTTTGAAGCTTCGTAAGAAAACTTCTTCGCAGGATGTAAGGAAATGCTTTTTCAGTGTAAGAGTAGCTGATAATTGGAATTCGCTAAGCGAGGAGGTGGTTAATGCTATCTCAATCCATAGTTTTAAGGACAGGTATGATAAGTATCACTAAGTATAAAATGGAACCGATGTGGAGACGGGAAGATACGAGCTTTGGGCTCATTCCCGTAAACACAATTAGGTAATCACAATTAGGTAATCACACTTTGCTGATGCACTAAAGGGGAATATGGCAGTAAAAGAGGCTGTAAAGGTGGTGGCACTGGAAAACATACAAACTTTTGACTATAAAGAGACAGTAATCAAAAAAATGAAAGACATTGTGATGGAAAGGGCAAACGCACTCATCAGACAGGCACTTGATAAGGAGAAGACAGTGGTAATCTCAGGCATAAGCGAGTCCCAGGAGCCAACATGGCAGGGGAGACTTGAAGAAAATAAAGCTAGGGATGTAGGCCTGATAAGAAAACTTGGAGTAGTATGTGGTCCTGAGGATATTGTAAACATACACCAACTAGGTAAATATTCGAGGGAAGGAAAGCCGAGACCAACAAAAGTAACCTTTGAGAGAGGGGAAACATGTAGGGAAATATTGTTGAGAAAAAAAGGTCTAAAAGACCTTCAAGAATTCAAAGAAGTGTTCATTAGACAATACAGAACACAGGAAGAGATGGGAAAGATCAAAAACTTGTTGCAAGAGGCAAGAAGGTTAAATGATGAAAGAAATGAAGAAGAGAAGAAAAATTTTCATTACAGAGTTCTTCCAGACAAAGGGGAGATAAAGAAGATAATGACAGAAGATCAGGGGATGGGGCCTCATTAAGATTATTATACACAAATGCTGATGGATTAGCTGGTAAGGCAGTAGAATTAAAAGATAGGATTCACAACAGTAAGGCAGATATAGTAGCAATTACAGAGACTTAGTTGAGTGAGGACATAAACAGTGTCACAGTTTTTCCTAAGGGTTTCAGAATACTAAGGGTTGAAAGATCTGAGAGGACTGGTGGAGGGATAGCACTGCTCATAAGTGAAAGGATTCAAGTCGAAGAAATAATCTTGGCTATAGAAAGTGAGTTCAAGGAATTTCTTGTTGCTCGCATAAATACTGGGTCAGAGAGCATTATAATAACTGTTGTATACAACCCACCAAGGAACCAAAATAGGCTTGAAGTTTATGAGGAAAGTCATATAGGTACTATTGAAGTCATAAACTCAGTTGTTAACATGGCACAGGAAAAAAATGTAGGATTTTGATTATGGGAGACTTTAATCATAAAGAGATAGATTGGATAAATCTTGACCCACACAGTGGTGAGGACTCATTTGGGGCAAGATTCCTAGATTGCGTACAAGGGAATTTCCTACACCAACATGTAATGGAACCAACAAGGGCCAGGGGTGGGGATGAGCCATCACTACTTGATCTAGTGTTCACAGATAATGTGTTGGATATTAAAAAAATTGAGTATGAACCACCAATTGGAAAGAGTGACCACTGTGTGTTGTTGATGGAGTATATCAATGAAGATATTCTTCCTGAGAGTAGAGGCACTGAGGACATGAGGAGGAACTATCCGAAAGGAGATTACATCAAAATGAATGAGCTTTTTGCAGTTATTGACTGGAGAACCTTATTTTACAACAAATCTGTACAAGAAATGTATGACATCTTTTGTGAGAAATATGGGAAGATAGTAGATTGCTGCATACCTGTCACCAAAGTAGGTGTAATTCATGCCAGAGAGAAATGGTTCAATAATGGGTGTAAAAGAGCTAAGGAGTGGAGAGACAAATGCTGGAAAAGGTATAGGAGGAGAAAAAACATAAATGCCTGGTAAACCTACAAAAGAGCAAGAAATGACTACCTAAGTAAAAGGAGAGAGGCAGAGAAAGACTATGAGAGGGACATCACCAGGAAGGCTAAAGAAAATCCCAAGCTTTTCCACAGCTTTATCAGAGGAAAACTAAAGGTAAAAGAACAGGTTTTAAGGCTAAAGAGAGCGGATGGAAGCATCACTGAGATGGATGAAGAGATCTGCAAAGAATTGAACAAGGAGTTTCAGTCAGTATTTACAGTAGAAAATACCCCACCCCCTCAGATTGCAGTGATAGAAGCTCAAGGGCCGGTATTAGAGAACATCAACCTTACAGCCACAGAGGTATGCAAAGCGCTGATGGATTTAGATGTTCATAAAGCTACAGGTCCTGATGACATATCCCCTCATGTGCTTAAAAAATGTGCAAACACAATATCAGTGGCACTAAGTATCATATTTAAGGAGTCACTGGAGTCGGGGGAGATTCCAAGATGCTGGAAACAAGCAAATGTGATACCTATCTTCAAAAAGGGAAGGAGGGATACGGCTCTGAACTATAGACCAGTTTCCTTGACCAGCATAGTTTGCAAAGTTATGGAGAAACTACTAAGGAAACATATCTCTCTTCACTTGGAATCCTTCAACTTTTTGTCAGTGAGGCAACATGGCTTCAGAGAAGGTAGATCAACAGTAACAAACTTATTAGAATTTTATGATGAGGTAAGCCACATCTTACAGGAAAGTCTAGAGGGCTGGGCAGATTGCATATTCCTAGACTTCCAGAAAGCGTTTGACACTGTTCCACATGGGAGACTTATTAGGAAGCTGCACTCAATGGCTAGAATAGGTGGAAATGTTTTAGAATGGATAAAAACTTACTTAGAAGGAAGGGAACAGAGGGTTAGAGTAAGACACTCAGTGTCTGAATGGAGAAGAGTTAATAGTGGAGTTCCACAGGGTTCAGTTTTAGGGCCACTTTTGTTCCTTGTATATGTAAATGACCTACCAGAGTCTGTAAATTCATTCATGAATATGTTTGCAGATGATGCAAAGATTGTGAAGAAAGTAAAAAACGAGAACAATGGTAGAGAACTTCAGGAGGATCTAAATAATCTGGATGAGTGGTCAGAAAAGTGGCTAATGAAATTCAATACTTCAAAATGTAAGGTAATGAGAAGGGGTACAAGTGCAAGAAGGCCCAAGCTTGACTACTCGGTGGCTGGAGTACAACTTCAAGAGACAGAAAATGAGAGAGATCTAGGAGTAAACCTACTGGCAGATTTGTCTCCAGAAATACATATAAATGGCATAGTAAGGGCAGCATATGCATTCTTATCAAATGTAAGGGTAGCCTTCAGGCACATGGACAAGGATATGTTCAGAAATATTTATGTAACCTATATGAGGCCAAAACTCGAATATGCAGCCCCCTTTTGGAATCCGCACTTGAAAAAGCACATAGCTAAGCTTGAAAAAGTTCAAAGACATGCCACGAAACTGGTGCCAGAAATACGCAATCCCAGTTATGGTGAGAGGCTGAGGGAATTAGACTTACCATCACTCGAAGCTAGAAGAGTGAGGGGGGATATGGTGACAGTCTTTAAATTCCTTCATGGTTATGATAGAGTGGATAGGGATCGATATTTTGATATGGCTGGCTCTAGAACTAGAGGTCATAGTTTGAAGCTTCGTAAGAAAACTTCTTTGCAGGATGTAAGGAAATGCTTTTTCAGTGTAAGAGTAGTTGATAATTGGAATTCGCTGAGCGAGGAGGCGGTTAATGCTATCTCAATCCATAGTTTTAAGGACAGGTATGATAAGTATCACTAAGTATAAAATGGAACCGATGAGGAGACGGGAAGATACGAGCTTTGGGCTCTTTCCCGTAAACACAATTAGGTAATCACAATTAGGTAATCACACACACATTTATGTATGTAACATGTAGATATTTAGTTGTTCCGGTTTTACGTCACGGACTCCCTTTCCTATTAAAGGCTAGGACGGTTGCCTTCTTGCGAAGGACTTGTTTTGGAAGATGTAATCGTTACCCTGAGTGCATGCCCTTGCTAACCTCAGACCGTGACGGGGTGCGAACCCTCGACCTGACGCGATATAGAAGTTATATTCTTATGATAAAAATCAATTTGGTTAATGAAATTAAAATAAGTTGGCAGCGTTCCCAGGAAAGGCCGTTTGTCTTTTTATATCAGAGAGAGTTAAATCTTAGTTTTAGAAATCCTTTGGAAAGTATCACAACAAAGTCTTATCATTTCAGTTCCATTAATTATTCTATATGTAGGCAGAGGAACTTGGTACGATTTATTGCCGTTTGATTTGCTCAGATGATGAGGGGGGAAAGCTTATTGGTATCCAGGAACAACAACGCTTAGCTTTGGAGGTAGCCTTGTATAGCAGAAATCAGCTTACGGGTATGATTTGGTCATTATGAGAAAAAGAAGAAGAGGAGAAGGAGGAGGAGGTATTCTCTTTTTCATTCATCTTATGGTACTCTTATTTTGAACTGGTCATTAGAGAGAATTGTGTATGTCTCAGAATGCTTATTTACGGTTTTATTTACCTTCCTACTCAAGTTACTTGTGACCTGTGTCATGTGACCTCTGCAAACCTAGGCATATATTGTCTGCCCACTATATTCTTTCATATGTTGTAGTACTCTCCTTGATCCTAGAATGTTGTTAGAATGGCGACTTTAGATTATCTCTCGAAAAAAAAAATGATGCTGTGCTCTCAATGTCCTCATTTTTACATTGCCTTATCAACCTAACATGCATATTCAGTACGCCAAACATTCTCTGTCTGGCAATATACAATAGATATCACCTGGTTATAGAATTCTGATAGACTAGTGAATGTGGAGTGCATCGACTCTCCCTCTCGAAAACCACTTTGCTTATCTAACATAACATGTCTGTAGATTCTCTTTTTACAATGCGTTACCAACTTCACCTACTGAAAATATAGATATATTTTGTGTGTCTAGTCTTCTCTTGCATGCAGTATTGAAGTCACTTGATTTTAAAATCCTGAAAATCTAGATATACTTTGCGTGTGTAGCCTTCTCTCTCCTGCAGTATTGCAGTTACGTGGTTTCAGAATCCTGAAATTCTAGATATATTTCGTGTCTAGCCTTCTCTGTCCTGTAGTATTGGGGTCACCCGGTTACAGAATCCTGAAAATCTAGATATATTTCGCGTCCCTAGCCTTCTCTTTCCTGAAGTCCTGAAGTCACTTGGTTGCAGAATCCTGAACAGATTGGTAACTACAGACTTTCATTCTCTAGAACCTCGTTCTTTCTTGGACAAAAACTCCATCTCTGCAAGTGGTCACATCTACCATTTCTTATCAACTTTTCCTTGCTTTGCAGGCGTTGTTTTTGTTAGTGACGCTGGTCTGTGATGCGGTGCAATAACTCTCTCAATTTCTTGAAAATTGGTACTCTGCCCCCCTCTCTCCGCGACGTACTTTATGTAACTATATATTATGTACATTCCTTTCACTAAACTTGTGGGAAATTGCAATTTCTTTCTTGTCTTAGTTTGTGTTGAAGCTTGCTGGAAGAGATACGAATTTATTTTTTAATAGAAAAATGCAATTAAAGTTTTTTCTTATCATTATAGATATTAATTTGTTTTTTTATTTAGAAAATATTGTTCCCTTATATATATATATATATATATATATATATATATATATATATATATATATATATATATATATATATATATATATATATATATATTTTTTTTTTTTTTTTTTTTTTTTTTTTTTTTTTGAACAATTTACTAAATTTATACAACCATTCATTTTTTAAAAGTAACTCACGAGGAATTAATCTGTAAATTCTGATAAAATTTAAATAACTTCTAAAATGAGGTTAAAATAGATATACAGTATGCTAATTAATGCTATATGGATAAGAATTAGTTAATCTAGAATTAGGCAAATTTAAGATAGACTAGGCTAGAATTAGGCAAATATGAGTTAGAGTAACCTAATTAAGGTATAATTTGGCTAAAATTAAGTCACCTTATCTATTCATTTAATTTTTTTTAATGTATTCAAATAACTGTACATGGGGACGTGCACATGGGCACTCCCAGTGATATTGCAGTTGTTAAGCATTACAATCTATATTTGGTTAAGTTTAAATGAAAATATTAATAGAATTTGCAATTAATTTTAAATATCATAGCAAGTAATCAAGAATGAAATATTATATCTTTCACTCTGACTATTTAACCAAGTGGAAGTGAAGTATGAGAGACATTGTTCTGGGAAGTGATTGCTCTTGTTTCTGAATTGTCCTTAAGCTGCTACTTTTTCTTCTTCAATGTTTGTTGGTGCCCGGGCTCGATGTGGGCGATTATCTTTGGCCGTCCCGGTGTCATACATAAAAAAAAAAACTTGAATAGTAGGAAATGCTGTAAGTAAAATAAAAGTTATCAAATAGATTATGCAAATCTGAAGGCACATTCTGCATATGTTTTCACCTCTACCGCTATACCTGTGTCCATTTAAGTACATAGTAGTTACCATATCCATTCTTCTATCCCTCAATCCATTCTACTAATCCATATATCTCCTCTCCATCCATTCATTCAATCATACACTCAACCATCCATCCACTCATCCATCCATCTATTCGTTTGTGAATTTATTTATCCGAAACTATCTACTGAGGCGACTAGAAGAGGGTTTAAATCTCAATTCAACTGGATCTCATTCCTCTATGCTTTCAGAATTTCAGAGAGAGAGAGAGAGAGAGAGAGAGAGAGAGAGAGAGAGAGAGAGAGAGAGAGAGAGAGAGAGAGAGAGAGAGAGAGAGAGAGAGAGAGAGAGAGAGAGAGAGAGAGAGCACTAATGGTTAGCCTTGGATAAGTTTGTCTCTTCTCATCCGGGTGTATCTTAGCAAACGCTATTTGCAGTAATGGGCCCAACAGTAATTGCATCGATACAGGATATGGAGTTAGAGTATTTGCAGTGATTTTGCAAACCCACTGAAAATGCAGAGTATATTTGCAGTGATTTTGCAATAATGTTACATCCCAACAAACACAATTTACGATCATCTAGGCTTGCTATAAACTGTGATCGGTTTTACGTCACGGACTCCGTTTCTACTAAAGGCTAGGACGGTGCCCTCTTGCTAAAGAGTTTGGTGTTGGCAAGTGTGACAGTTATACTGAGTGAATGCCCTTTCTAACCTCGGACTGTAGAGGATTATTTTTCCTACTAGGGGCTAGGACGTTGACTTCTTGCTATAGCCCTCGACCTGACGAATCAAAGCTGCGAGCGTTACCACTCGGTCTCCGTTGGAACTAGGATTGAAGAAAGAATTGACATTTATTGTCCTAAACGTGGGCAAAGAAGCCAGTTGTGTGTGTTTGTGTGTGTGTGTCTTACTGTGTAAATTATGTTTTTTATGATTTTTTCTTTCTTAAATGGAGCTAAGAATCAAAGTTAGGGTCAGATAAAGACTAGCTACCCAGAATATAAAAAAAAAAAAACGTAAATTGTCAAGCTAGGTTGGGTTGGGTTAAGTTAACTTAACCCAATAAGTTAATTCCTAACTTAATCAAACCTAGCTAACCTAACCTAAGTTCTTCTTCTTCTTCGTCTACGTCTTTTCCCACTTTTATGTGGGGTCGATGTTTCTGGCCAGTGTTCTCCATATGTTCCTGTCCCATACCTCATCACCCAACAAACCTTTAGTCCTCAGGTCGTCACTGATGCAATCCATCCACCTACGCTTTGGTCTCCCTCTCCCTCTCCTACCCTGTATATCCATTTCCATCACCCTCCTCCCAACATACTGTTCATCCCTCCTAACGACATGATCATACCATCTTAGTCTACTTTCTTGTATCTTATCTGATATTTCTCTAACTTATGAGGTACCTCTAATCACCTCGTTTCTGATCTTATCGCTTCTTGTCACCCCACACATCCATCTCAACATCCTCATCTCTGCCACATCCAGTTTTTTTTCTCTTGTGTCTTCTTTATTGCCCATGTCTCTGCTCCATACATCATTGCAGGTCTCACAACTGTCTTATGTACTTTACCCCTCAACTTAATCCCTATTCTCCTGTCGCATAGCACCCCAGACACTTTCTTCCAGTTCGTCCATCCCACTTATATTCTGTGGGTTATTTCAGATTCTAGGTCACCATCCTCTGCTACTGTTGATCCTAAATACTTGAACTTTTCAACTCTTTTCAACACCTTCCCCTGCAAATTGACCTCCCCCTCCTCATCATCTCTCAACCTCAAGTACTCTGTCTTCTTCCTGCTGATTCTCAGTCCTCTATCCTCCATCACTCTTCTCCACTCCTCAAGCTTCTCCTCCACTACCTCTCGTCTGTTGCTACACAGTACAATGTCATCTGCAAAGAGCATACACCATGGTGACTGATCTCTAATACCCTGGGTTACTACATCCAAGACCAGATCAAATAAATATGGACTCAAAGCAGCCTCTTGATGCAGACCAACATTTACTGAGAGACTTTTCGTCAAGCCCACACTGCTCTTAACATTTGCCTCTGCCCTCTCATACATATCTTGGATGATTCTTGCATATTTCTCGGGGACTCCCTTTTCTCTCATACACCTCCACACCTCTTGACATGGTACTCGATCATATGCCTTTTCCAGGTCAATAAAGAGGATATGCAGTCCTTTCTGTTTCTCCCGATGCTTTTCCATCATTTGTCTCAAGGCCAATATGGCATCCACTGTCCCTCTTCCAGGCATGAAGACAAACTGTTCATCCCCAATTGTCGTTACCTCTCTGAGTCTCCTCTCTATGATCTTCTCCCATATCTTCATAGTATGAATTAACAACTTTATACTTCTATAGCTTCCACACTCCTGAATGTCTCCCTTCCCTTTATAGATTGGGATGATTAGGTTTCCTCTCCACTCCTCTGGCATCTTTTCCTGCCTAAAGATCTTTTGCATTAAGTCCCACAAGATATCTATGCCTTCCTGTCCAAGACTCTTCCATATCTCCACTGGCATCTTATCAGGTCCTGCTGCCTTTCCATTTTTCATTTTCCTTACTGCCCGCTCTACCTCTCCTCTAGCCAATGTTGTTATAACTGCTTCATTTGGAAGTCCATCTTCAAATACTTCTTTTGGGTTCTCTTCATTTAGTAATCCTTCAAAACCATCTGCTTTTTATTTCATCCTCTTCTGCTAGAACTACTCCATGGTTATCCTTTATTTGTCTTACTTGGGTCAAGTCCTTGGATGCAGCATCTCGGGCCTTGGCAATTCGCCATATTTTCTTCTCTCCTTCTGGTGTTTCCAGCTCTTCATAGACTTCATTCAATGTCTCTGCCTTTGCTTTTGCTACTGTTCTCCTTGCCTCCTTCTTTGTCTGCTTGTACTCTTCTTTATCCTGCTCCAGGCCTGATAAATCTTCCTTTTTCTTATCTTCTTTCTTGTTCTTCACCCATTCTTGCACTTCATCATTCCACCACCATGACTATTTATCATTTGGTGGTTTCCTTCCTGATGACTTTCCAAGTACCTCCTCACCAACCCTCAAAATCACCTTACTATTCTCTGTCCACCATTCTTGTACATCTTCATGCAACCTTATTGCTTCCAACACTCTTCCCTTAAACATAGTTCTCAGCTCTGCATCTTTCAATCTCCACCACTTTATCTTTGGGTCCATCCTCGTCTTTTAACTTTTCCTACGTTTCCTGAGCCTGCAATCAGCTACTACTATCCTATGATGCACTGCTACACTCTCCCCATTTATTACACTATAGTTGCTAATGTCCTTCAGATGGCCTTTCCTACACAACAATAAATCTATCTGGCTCTCCCTCCCACCACTAACAATTTCCGTTGTTAATTTTCTGGGGGGTTGTTAACCCTGAACTTTTTCCCAAAAATTCAGTAGATTTATTCTAAATATGAGCTAGCTTCTTTAATTTTTTGAAAAAAAAAAATAGTTTCCTTTATAATGAACAAAACGGAAAATATTTTAAAGTTGATCTGTCTCGAGATTACCAAATAAGCAGAAGTTTTTGAAATGCACAAAGCTAAACCATTTAATTCAAGTTGAAAAAAAAAAGTCTTTGATATTTTTTAATTCTGAAGACATGCGACTTTGCCCAAGTTTTTGAAAGGTTTCACTTAAAGAATTAAGAGTTTTTTTTATTTTTTTTTTCTAAGGTGAGGAAAATTTCAAATAATATACGATAAAATCCTTCTTTGTTTCCGCTGGCTAGTACAGTGGTAACGCGCTGGCTTCGCATTCATGAGGTCGAAAGATCGGTTCCCGTCCAAGACCGAGAGTTTAAGCTGTTTACTGGCAGGAACTGCTGTGGGTGGACACCACAGTGGGGGGTTGGGGCTTACCCTGGCTGACGAATACCCATTGTATTGAAATGGAAATAAAGTATTATATTCTAAGTCATTACGATTTTATGGTATTTATGTATTACTTTGCTTATTTTTTTTCATAAATAAATGAATGCATAAATAATGATACCTTTATAGTATATATGATAGGACTCTGGCATCCAGTCTTTAATTCCCAGCCGCTAGTATTAAAGAACCATTGGTCGGTTTAATCCCACTGACAGGCTGAAAAGCCTACCTGGGAGTGAAAGCTT
>JAXCGZ010010036.1:40000-42500 GCA_037179515.1 Halocaridina rubra
TTTTAGGAGAGGTAGAGGTTGTATAGATCAGATTTTTATAGTTAGGCAGTTATGTGATAAATATTTATCAAAGGGTAAGGATGTGTATTTTGCATTTTTGGATCTGGAGAAAGCATATGATAGAGTTGATAGAGAGGCTATGTGGAATGTTTTGAGATTATATGGAATAAATGGTAAATTGTTGCATGCAGTGAAGAGTTTGTATGAGGGTAGTAGAGCTTGTGTTAGGGTAGGGAATGAAGTGAGTGAGTGGTTTCCAGTGAGTGTGGGACTGAGACAGGGATGTGTGATGTCACCATGGCTGTTCAATTTGTATATTGATGGAGTTGTAAGAGAGGTGAAAAGCGAGTGCGTGGTCAAGGTTTGAGAATGGTAGATGGGGATGATAACAAGTGGGAGCTGAATCAGTTGCAGTTTGCAGATGATACTGTGGGGGTGGCAGATTCAGAGGAAAAGCTGTGTCAGTTAGTGTCAGAATTTGGAATGGTGTGTGAGAGAAGGAAGCTGCGAGTGAATGTGGGAAAGAGTAAGGTTATGAGGTGTACAAGAAATGAGGATGGCGCTGGATTGAATGTTATGTTGAATGGAGAGACACTTGAGGAGGTTAATCAGTTTAAGTATTGGTGGAGTGGAAGCAGATGTGTGTCACAGAGTGAATGAAGGATGTAAAGTGTTGGGTGCATTGAAAGGAGTGATGAAGAATAGAGGGTTGGAAATGAATGCTAAGAAAGTTTTGTATGAGAAAGTGGTTGTGCCAACTGTGATGTATGGATCAGAGTTATGGGGTATGAAAGTAAGTGAGAGACGGAAACTAAATGTGTTTGAGATGAAATGCCTGAGGAGTATGATTGGTGTATCTCGATTGGATAGGGTTAGGAATGAAGTGGTGAGAGCAAGAACGGGTGTGAGGAGAGAAATTGCAGCCAGAGTAGATATGAATGTTCTGAGATGGTTTGGCCATGTGGAAAGGATGGATGATGAAAGGCTGCTGAAAAAGGTGATGAATGCGAGAGTTGATGGGAGAAATGCTAGAGGGAGGCCTAGGTTTGGATGGATGGATGGAGTAAGGAGAGCCCTGAATGATAGGAGGATGGATGTGAGGGAAGCAAGCGAGCGTGCTAGGAATAGGAATGAGTGGCGAGCGATTGTGACGCGGCTCTGATGGGCATCTGCTGTTGCCACGGGGCTGCATCTTACAGAGATAGTCCTGTGGTAGGGGCAGTAGGAGGAGCTGGCAGTTATGAAGCGACACAGGTTGTGGAAGAGCCGGGAGGATGGGCTGTGGCACTCCAGCAGTGCCATCTGAACGGTCGCTAGCTCCCTCGTCATTGTCCATAGAGCAAAGTAATCCCCCTATTTGTTTTCCTTTCTTGATGTCGGCTACCCCCCAATTAAAGGGGGAAACAGACAAGGTATATGTATGTATATATATATATATATATATATATATATATATATATATATATATATATATATATATATATATATATATATATATACAAACTTGCATTATAATTATTTTGAGCTTAGCGTAAAGCACTTAACTTTTAAATATTACTTTTCCCCCTTTGTTCTAGCGTGAAAATATTGAGTTAACTATATCTTAGATTGACTATATTGAGTGAAACTGTTATCCTTTTTCTTAGCGGGAAGACTGTGATGTAAATTAAACTTTTTTTTTTTCTAGCGTGAAAGCTTGTGATTAGATTTGCTAAATATCGTTTGGTCTTTTATTCCCTCAGTGGTATAGTTGGTAGCACCTTGCCACTCTGATTATGTATCCTAGGTTCGAATCCTAACCAGGAGGAATATGTATTTCATGTACTCACATATAATAGTTTTTATTTGATAATTATTGATGCCTATATAGCATGGGATTTGAATTAAATGCGAAAATTACCACCAGTGAGGTTTGAAAGATAGATTAAGATGAACCTAAACATTCAGTAGAATGCGTTCATTCCCTAGCTTAGCAGTTAGATGAAAGGTGTCTATCCTCTATTATGCCTTCGATGGTGTAGTTGGTATTGCTTGACACACTTATTATGTGCCCTAGGTTCGAATTCCGGCCAAGGGTAAAATATACTTCTCATTACTTGAAGCCTTTGTGGTAAAACATCAGTGCTTTGTTCCAACGGGCTCTGATTTGAGTTCTCCCACCAGAAACCTCTCGTATGCTTGAGTCATCACGGGAGGAAAATACAAAGGAAATGGGATTTCCAGTCCTCTCGTTCCACCCCATTTAGTCGATCTCAGTTCACGCAGGAGGGGCAGAGGATACTTAACTCCTCACTCCGGTAAAACCCATATATCACCATTTTAGTAATATTCCCATATAGCAACGCACAAAAACTTTCACATCTGCCAAGTCACAGCACTCCACATCTGTTTCTCTTTCCTTTCTATCTTATCATTACTTTTTCTAGGTCTTAATTACTTCGACTATTCTTTCAGCCTTTCTTTTCATTGCTTATCATTCTCATATTTCTGCCTTGTCCTT
>JAXCGZ010010036.1:50000-53303 GCA_037179515.1 Halocaridina rubra
TGAAAGGTGACAGTTCTGAGAGAATCCTAGAAGGAGGATAGTCAATTTCTCTGGGAAAACTTTCATCTGGAACTTTTGTTTGAATGTATCTAAATTCATTTAGCTAATTATGGTTACATGAGAGGGCCTCGTGCTCGTAACTCCCCGTCTCCTAGCCATTATGGTTTTATTTATTCACTAAAAACGCCCCTCCTTTTCTTAAACCAATGTAAGCCTTTTAGCTTTTATATATTTTTCTCTTAGCAAATATCGATTATCGACTATTCTGATAGCAGAACGTGCTTTGCTAATGAATCTAGGTAAGAAAGTCACAGGTAAAAAAAATCACGTGTAAAAAATTCGCAGGAAAAAAGTCACAGAAAAGAAAGTCTAAACATAACCTACCTAACTTAACCTTTTAAGTCCTCGTCTCCTGGTCGGTTTATAATTTATTCGATGACAGCTAATTTATTCCTTGAAACCGTGAATGTATTTAGCATTGACGATTTCTTCGCTTAGCGCATTCCGATAATCGACTGTTCTTACATTGAGAAAGTATGAGAGAGAGAGAGAGAGAGAGAGAGAGAGGAGAGAGAGAGAGAGAGAGAGAGAGAGAAGAGAGAGAGAGAGAGAGAGAGAGAGAGAGAGAGAGAGATTTTTATTTTATTAATTTATTGCGCCAAGGCGTCAGACATTACATGAGTTCATACAAATAATGCTTCAAATGGATAAGAGAGAGAGAGAGAGAGAGAGAGAGAGAGAGAGAGAGAGAGAGAGAGAGAGAGAGAGAGAGAGAGAGAGAGAGAGAGAGAGAGAGAGAGAGAGAGAGAGGAGAGAACACACCACTAGTGAAATCAAATTGTACTAATTTCGTGATATCTTAACTTCAGATATACCTTTATTACTTTCATTTGTTTCAATAATCCTGCCATATCTCTAGGTCCTCAGTACTTTGACTGCTCTTCCAGCCTGTCCTTTTCCTATTGTGTAATATTACCACATATATGCCTTTTCCTTAACTTTTTTCTTTTTCTTCGTCTTAATGTTTTCTTCGTGCCCGGGCCATTATTGATGAGGACGATTTTTTTACCTGTCCCGGTGCCATACTCATAAAAAAAAATATTACCTTGCCAATGAAGCATGCAAATGATACAGGTCTCAGTATAATGAAATAATTATCTCGTTCCATGAGCTTTGACTGCCCTGGCACACACACACACACACACACACACACACACACACACACACACACACACACAAATATACACACACACACGTGCACGCACACACACAGTGATGCTTCCATCCGCTCTCTTTAGCCTTAAAACCTGTTCTTTTACCTTCAGTTTTCCTCTGATAAAGCTGTGGAAAAGCTTGGGATTTTCTTTAGCCTTCCTGGTGATGTCCCTCTCATAATCTCTCTCTGCCTCTCTCCTTTTACTTAGGTAGTCATTTCTTGCTCTTTTGTAAGAAATGACTACCTAAGTAAAAGGAGAGAGGCAGAGAGAGATTATGAGAGGGACATCACCAGGAAGGCTAAAGAAAATCCCAAGCTTTTCCACAGCTTTATCAGAGGAAAACTGAAGGTAAAAGAACAGGTTTTAAGGCTAAAGAGAGCGGATGGAAGCATCACTGAGACGGATGAAGAGATCTGCAAAGAATTGAACAAGGAGTTTCAGTCAGTATTTACAGTAGAAAATACCCCACCCCCTCAGATTGCAGTGATAGAAGCTCAAGGGCCGGTATTAGAGAACATCAACCTTACAGCCACAGAGGTATGCAAAGCACTGATGGATTTAGATGTTCATAAAGCTACAGGTCCTGATGACATATCCCCTCATGTGCTTAAAAATGCGCAAACACAATATCAGTGGCACTAAGTATCATATTTAAGGAGTCACTGGAGTCGGGGGAGATTCCAAGATGCTGGAAACAAGCAAATGTGATACATATCTTCAAAAAGGGAAGGAGGGATACGGCTCTGAACTATAGACCAGTTTCCTTGACCAGCATAGTTTGCAAAGTTATGGAGAAACTACTAAGGAAACATATCTCTCTTCACTTGGAATCCTTCAACTTTTTGTCAGTGAGGCAACATGGCTTCAGAGAAGGTAGATCAACAGTAACAAACTTATTAGAATTTTACGATGAGGTAAGCCAAATCTTACAGGAAAGAGAGGGCTGGGCAGATTGCATATTCCTAGACTTCCAGAAAGCGTTTGACACTGTTCCACATGGGAGACTTATTAGGAAGCTGCACTCAATGGCTAGAATAGGTGGAAATGTTTTGGAATGGATAAAAACTTACTTAGAAGGAAGGGAACAGAGGGTTAGAGTAAGACACTCAGTGTCTGAACGCAGAAGAGTTAGTAGTGGAGTTCCACAGGGTTCAGTTTTAGGGCCACTTTTGTTCCTTGTATATGTAAATGACCTACCAGAGTCTGTAAATTCATTCATGAATATGTTTGCAGATGATGCAAAGATTGTTAAGAAAGTAAAAAACGAGAACAATGGTAGAGAACTTCAGGAGGATCTAAATAATCTGCATGAGTGGTCAGAAAAGTGGCTAATGAAATTCAGTACTTCAAAATGTAAGGTAATGAGAATGGGTACAAGTGCAAGAAGGCCCAAGCTTGACTACTCGGTGGCTGGAGTACAACTTCAAGAGACAGAAAATGAGAGAGACCTAGGAGTAAACATACTGGCAGATTTGTCTCCAGAAATACATATAAATGGCATAGTAAGGGCAGCATATGCATTCTTATCAAATGTAAGGGTAGCCTTCAGGCACATGGACAAGGAAATGTTCAGAAATATTTATGTAACCTATGTGAGGCCAAAACTCGAATATGCAGCCCCCTTTTGGAATCCGCACTTGAAAAAGCACATAGCTAAGCTTGAAAAAGTTCAAAGACATGCCACGAAACTGGTGCCAGAAATACGCAATCTCAGTTATGATGAGAGGCTGAGGGAATTAGACTTACCATCACTCGAAGCTAGAAGAGTAAGGGGGGATATGGTGACAGTCTTTAAATTCCTTCATGGTTATGATAGAGTGGATAGGGATCGATATTTCGATATGGCTGGCTCTAGAACTAGAGGTCATAGTTTGAAGCTTCGTAAGAAAACTTCTTTGCAGGATGTAAGGAAATACTTTTTCAGTGTAAGAGTAGTTGATAATTGGAATTGGCTAAGCGAGGAGGTAGTTAATGCTATCTCAATCCATAGTTTTAAGGACAGGTATGATAAGTATCACTAAGTCTAAAATGGAACTGATCAGGAGACAGGAAGATACGAGCTTTGGGCTCTTTCCCGTAAACACAA
>JAXCGZ010010037.1:0-10000 GCA_037179515.1 Halocaridina rubra
TATATATATATATATATATATATATATATATATATATATATATATATATATATATATATATATATATATATATATATATATATATATATATATATATATATATATATATATATATATATATATATATAATATAATATATATATATATATAATATATATATATATATATATATATATATATAATATATATATATATATAATATATATATATATATAATATATATATATATATAATATATATATATATATATATATATATATATATATATATATATATATATATATATATATATATATATATATATATATATATATATATATATATATATATATATATATATATATATATATATATATATATATATATATATATATATATATATATATATATATATATATATATATATATATATATATATATATATATATGAATTTGGAAACATTATAATTATTCACATACTTTGAAATTGCATTGTTCTGTAACTTTTACATTTTATTTTTTCCAGATTTATGACAGAAAAAGCTTTAAGTGTAACCTATTTGCATGTTAATAAATTTGTAGAGTTTTTTGAAAGTCTTACTGGTATTATCATGTAAATTAAGCTAGTGTTTATATCGATGAGGACTTATTTTACTCCATTTTACAACACATTGTAACCAAGTATTAATTATATATAAACATTAGCTCTTTTATATCCATATCATAGAGAAATATATTTATTTAAATTGTCTTTGGTGTTAAAAATATTAAAAAAAAAATTTAAATATTCTATTATTCAATATTATAGTTTTTAATTTCATCATCAATTTTTAACATTAATTTTAATTATTTCTCTTCCTCACTGGCAATAAGTAGAGAAAGTTGAATTTATGATTTTCAGTATTGTGCAGCAATTTTATGTAATTGTATTTTCTTTCATTATTCTTTTTGTGATATTGTAATTTTTTTTCAGGTTCATTCCTACAACGCGATAATCTCTCCACAAATTAATCAGTGCGCCGCTAAAACAGCCATCAATAATGCTACCGAGGCAATAGTCATTAAACTTAAACAATCTGCGTTGGATTCGGTGCTCTCTTCCATAGGGTTCAGAAATGAAGAAACATTTGTTATGAATTCTTCCTTAGAACAACATGCTATGTTTGGGAACAACGCTAATGTATTATTACTCTATATGCTATCCGATCTTCTTTCCTCACGAATGCTTCAGCTTAATTCTGTCAGCCCTGTTAGTTCCATAAGTCCTAATCAACATCCTCCACTTTCTGTCTCGAGCTCTTTGCAGTCCCATATGTCCCCATCTATTTCGTCCAGTTCGCTGTTAGAAAATAGTCTTGGTTTAAACCAAGGTAAAATAGGTGGCTTAAAGAGCCATGAAATAGGTAGTTTTAATGTAGAACATATTCTTCAGACGACTGAAGCAATTGAAGCAGGTTCGTTATTGAGTTCCAATGAAAGTATGGTTGGAATGTCTGCTGCTGCTGTATCTGGTGTAGGTTCCAATTGTGCATCATCTGCTCTTTCATTGGGATTGTCCAGTCTCTCTCTCCTTGCAACTGAGCATTGTGAAAATGGTCGAGGTGAACTTGAAACAGTTAGTGAGAAAAAAGAACACCATCCTGTTTCGTATGTAGATGCAGCCAAGAAACCAGCGAAGCCCACCCCGCCACCTGATACGCCCCCAAAGATGCCAATAATTAAACCAATCTCATCGATGACTAAAACGGGTAAGTTCCCACATTGCTGGATGGTATTGTCTGCAGATGGTGTAAATATAGGCCGTATAATATTTGAACTTAGACCCGACAAAGCTCCTAGGATGTGTGAGAACTTTATCTCTCTTTGCACTGGGAAGAGTGGGTACGGATACAAAGGTACACATTTTTTCAGGAGTGGAGAGGGATTCCTTGCTGGTGGGGATGTGGAAAATGACGATGGAACAGGTGGTTATTCTGCTTTTGAAAAGTCAACAATTGAAGCTGATCTGTGCCCTCTTAAAGATGAAGTTGGGATGATTAGATTCAAAGGAGTTGGGACAAGTGAGAATGGGAGGGGTATGATAGGTTCACAGTTCATGATATGGTGTGAAGATAGAGAATTCAAAAAGTTTTCCTACAGTTTAGTATTTGGAAAGGTAGTTGATGGGTTAGATGTTGCAAAGAAAGCGGCTGCAATTAATGTTCAAAAAGTTTCTGTCAGAGTAGAGCAATGTGGTGCTGTATAATGGGAGGTGTTACTTACTGATTAATCTAATAATTCGTCGTTATTCAAACTCTGTTGATATTTTTCATTATAATGTGTTTT
The DNA here is from genome assembly GCA_037179515.1 of Halocaridina rubra. NCBI lineage: Eukaryota > Metazoa > Arthropoda > Malacostraca > Decapoda > Atyidae > Halocaridina > Halocaridina rubra. The sequence continues at coordinate 2,305 of JAXCGZ010010037.1, forward strand.
TATAAATATCCATTATTGTGTGTTTTCTATAGAAGTGCCTTATCCAAGTGCCTTTTATACTTTTGTAGCATTATACATTGCTAGGCTACTTTCTTATTACAGATAATCCAAATATTTAGCCTATACACCTGCATAATATGATTTATAAGCTCTGTGTCGTTTATTTGCATATGACTAGGTGCTTTGGGGAGGCTAATTATTATATAAGGGGATGAAAGGCTACGACGATATTTGAATACTTTTTTCTTTTTTTTTAAGTTTACAACTCTGGCATGTGTTAAGCCTTGACCATTATCATTTCTGTTTTCAACAGAAGTAATGCAAAATACAACTATGTACGAAATTTTCATTATTTTTTATGATCTTTTCCAGTGACAATTATTACTTGAATATATATATATATATATATATATATATATATATATATATATATATATATATATATATATATATATATATATATATATATATATATATATATATATATATATATATATATATATATATATATATATATATATATATATATATATATATATATATATATATATATATATATATATATATATATATATATATATATATATATATATATATATATATATATATATATATATATATATATATATATATATATATATATATATATATATATATATATATATATATTATATATATATATATATATATATATATATATATATATATATATATATATATATATATATATATATATATATATATATATATATATATATATATATATATATATATATATATATATATATATATATATATATATATATATATATATATATATATATATATATATTTTGTTGTTGTTCCGGTATTACGTCACGGACTCCCTTTTCTACTAAGGGCTAGGACGATTGCCTTCTTGCGAAGGACTTCTTTTGGCAGATGTAATCCTTACCCTGAGTGCATGCCCTTGCTAACCTCAGACCGTGATGGGGCACGAACACTAGACCTGACGCCTCAAAGTCGCGGATGCTACCGCTTGAACCACGGTAACGACATATATATATATATATATATATATATATATATAATATATATATATATATATATATAATATATATATATATATATATATATATATATATATATATATATAATATATATATATATATATATATATATATATACACAGCGAGTCCTCATATAACGTCAGGGTTCCGTTCCTGACAGCTGACTTATGTTGAAAATCGACATAAGTCGGAACTCAGTTATATTAGAATGTGGGTCCCTAAAAAAAAAAAAAAAAAATTGTTTTTCAAGGGGGGACCCCATTTTCCTAATGGTTCTTAAAAAATTACCAAAAATAATCTTACTCTTTCCCTAATCTTTAAATTTAACATAATATACAAGTACTGTACAGTATAATAAAACAACACATGCACATAAAATGTCTACACTATATTACACTACAATATCTGTACTGTGTTACTGTATAGTACAAAGTTGTAAATAGCACCTGTACAGTATACTGTACTCATGTGGTGTGCTTATATAGGAAGGGAGAAACTTGCTTATCAGGAGAAAGCTTGCTATGTCAGCTGCTGACGAGACAAGGGCAGGCAGGGGAGTCGGGAAAGGCAATAGAACAATCGATATATAATCTATAGAAAACAAAACTATGCAATGTAAAACATGCATAAACATAAAAAATATTACCCTAGTATCTTATTTTTTATCAAGTTCATAGCTTTATTTATTTATATTTTTATGTACAGTTGGTTATATTGAAAAATTATATTGAATTTAAAAAGAAAAAATAGAGGTCTATAGTTTTTCTTTTTAAGCCATTCTCCTTTTTTTAATATTGGTAGCACATTTGCCAATTTCCACTCCTTGGGTACCAATCCTAATTTTATTAAATTATAGAATAGTGCAGTTAGTGGACAACTAAACTCTGCCTTGCACTTCTTTAATACTCTAGCATAAATTTCATCAGGTCCCGGAGATTTATGAACCTTTACTTTATCTATTTCTTTTATTACATCCTCCCTAGTAATATATATAGTACTAAGTATATTATTGGGACGGTCTGTGAATATGTATTCTGCCTCTGGAATATATTCGAAGTTTTCATTGGTAAATACATATATATTCATTTAAACATATACACATCTCTTTATCATCATCTGTGAAATGACCTTTGCTACTTCAACTGCTCCAACTTTTAACCCCTAGAGGACCACCAGGAAGGAAGGGTGAGGGAAACTAGACAAAAACAAATTTATTAATATATAAGAATTAAAAGTAAATGGATACTTTTTTTTGGAGCCTTTGTCATAAAATTGAAACGACATTATGTGAGGACTCCATATATATATATATATATATATATATATATATATATATATATATATATATATATATATATATATATATATATATATATATATATATATATATATATATATATATATATATATATATATATATATATATATAATATGCATACAGACACTCCCCATCTTTTGAGCGAGTTAGGTTCCAGATGTCCGTTCGCAAGTTGTGTTTTGGTAAAAAAGTACTGTACAGTATATGCGTATGCAGTACTGTACAGCACTTAGGCGAAAGACACTTACCTACTATATAAAACACAAAGTATGCAATATTAATGAATTTTAATACAGTGATAATAATGTAATATTGCAGTACAGTACAGTAATACATACATTAATACAAAGGGTATATAATGAGTAGGATTGCATTCATATCTTTGAGTGTTCGTAACTCGGTTGTTTGTAAGTAGTGGAGCTTATATATATATATATATATATATATATATATATATATATATATATATATATATATATATATATATATATATATATATATATATATATATATATATATATATATATATATATATATATATATATATATATATATATATATATATATATATATATATATATATATATATATATATATATATATATATATATATATATATATATATATATATATATATATATATATATATATATATATATATATATATATATATATATATATATATATATATATATATATATATATATATATATATATTCGTACACATAGAGTTCCAGTTTTTCGTCACTAATTGGGGCCATAAAAAAGTGACTGATAACAGAATAGACCAATAACTAATTCATATTTCCCAGTACAATCAATGTATTTGATGTCTAACAGGGACTGGCATTCTACATGGATGTCTTATAAAATAACTTATACCTAAACTTGTTAGGACAAAGTAGAGATATCAATATAGATAAAGAAAAGTAAAAATACATGCAATATATTTCGTAAAATTTTAAATTTATATGAATAATTGAACAGAATTTAAATTAAATCTAATACAGTACAGTAACAGTAGCAGAACATGATTGGAGGAAGAGGATGGAGGAGATCAGTGGAGCGAAGAACCTGTAAATATGAATTAGAAATACCAATAAGGGTAAAGAAAACGAAAATTAAATTAGATATTAATGCAGTGTACTACAATATTATTAAAAGAAAAATGTAGTGTATGTTCACTACTTGAAACGACGAAGCTTTGGCGCATGTGAGTAGCAGACGATGCTATAGACAAAAAATGAAACTGAAATTTTTGGTTGTTGCCACAAAATGTTGATAACAAATGAGTGAAATGAATACTGGGGACCCCCTTGTGTGATATATATATATATATATATATATATATATATATATATATATATATATATATATATATATATATATATATATATATATATATATATATATATATATATATATATATATATATATATATATATATATATATATATATATATATATATATATATATATATGTATATATATATATATATATACTGTAATTAGGAGTGTCAGTTCCTTATTAAAAAAACAACTAGAAATTTAAAACTTTGATGTATTATCTGAATATCTAAGTCTTCATGGGATATTGCTATGCAGTACACATTGGTAACTAGCTGGAAACTTTTGGATCATCACAGATTTCAGTTATATTCAATGTTTCATCTGTATGGTGTTATATGGAACTTTTTTCTATGATTCACATGCAGTTATAGTATACTGTACTACTAAGATGGATATATCTAAACTACCATATGTAATGGGCTTTAGTTGAAAAAATGAATGAACATAAAAGTTTTCAGTTAGCAGTACATTTATATATTTCTGGTGCACTCTCAAGAATATTTCTTTATATTACTTTAAGACGGAAGTGTGTCCTTTCCACGATAAAAACAAACTAATGAATATTGAAGATGAGACGTTATTTTTTATTTTCAAAAGTACTGTAACCCTGCAGTGCAGACATACAACAAACTTTTTTGCTATTTTGTGTTTTTTTAATCCCTCGTCAAATGCGGGTGGACACAGACAAGTTAGAGCGGGGAAATTAAGTCTGGATGCCTCTCCTAATGTCCCAAGGGGATTGCTCGAATCACTGCACTACTGTAGTGCAGGGTAGACTTTCAGCAAATTAATATCAACAATTTACGTTTCATATTCCAGTATATTGTGGCTATGTTCTGTTAAGTGTTTTAATGAATTAATAAAAAAATGTAATTCTTTAGCATTATATCTAGAGAAACTAATAATTATTATGTCTGATCATTTGAAAACTTTTCAAAAAATCTTTGGCAGTAGGTATTTAGTACAAGAAATTTTTGTCAAGATTTTGCTCAATTACAGCATCAGCATTTTTCCTCCATTGGTACTAATAATACTATACCAAATTATCAGTCTCATTGGTATTTTACCCCAGAAGATCACAAGTTTACTACGTATGTCACAGTCAGCCATTGAAGCTTATTCAGTTATTAAATTTCTCTGCATTTTTTTACCTCTTTATATTCCGTATTGGGTGATAATGGGAAATGGTTTTGTTTGAATATTATTCATTGTATATTACTTTTCATTGCTACTAGTCAGTAAATTTTTACTCTGATCTATGTTACAATTCTTGCAGTATTATATATAGTGTAATACTACATGAAGACATGTCCCATACTTTATTATTAAAGGGAGACTATATTTTATTTTATTTTTTACAATTTTTAAGCATTTTTGACATTATTTCTTAGTATAAAAGAATTGGTTTGTGTTTAAAATGCTCTTTAATTTTTATAATGAAGAGATTCTTTAGTTGTAATAATTGAATTTACTTTTGATATTATGTACAGTATATCAATTGTTAGCAATCTTGCAGGGTTGAAAACATTGCTCAAATTAGATTTAAAATATTGTAGAAATTACGATATAATGACATTCTTAGAGTTAGGCACTTGATTTTAGTGGTAAATACATAAGTTCAGCATATAAGCAATAATGTGTATTATTGACCATCTATGAAATGAAAAAAATAGGAAGGAAAAAATAGCTAAAAATATAAAATACCCCAAATGTAGCCTACTTATTAGGGAATAGCTGGATCAAAGATATGGTTAAAACATTGATACGAGCATTGTAGACCAAGACTAATTTGTGAATTGTCTTCTTGTTGAAGGGATACTTTTTTTTTTTTTTTTATTAAAGAGAGGCAAATACTGTTATTTACGCCTGGTTGCTTGTATGTAAAAGAAAACGGTTAAGTAGCAGAATTGTTCATTTGGAATGGCAACTCCTAAAGTTTATTTCCACTATTAGAGAGAGGCTTGTAAATTAGTACCTGTTACAGTCACCAAATATCTTCAAACTTTGTTTTTCGTAAGTTTTTATTGATTTTCTTTTCTCTGTATGAGTGGCCTGATCGTATTTTGATAAAACATTTTAAATAGTATATGAAGATTGGCCTCAATCAAAGAATAATGAATACAGAATATTGTTCTTTATTTATCCTATTCAGCACTTGATATACTTGTGTATTGCATTTTTACTGAAATGAAATGTTTATGTTTAGTCTTATGCAGGAATTCTTTTTATGTTATCATGTGTGTGATTATAAACATTACATAAGTAGTCATTTCTATAATGTATTTTGTTTTACACTTTCTTAATTTTGTGGATTTATTTTTGTTTTTGCCACTATAAAAGTCATTGCCTGTATATTGTCCTTTACAAAAGAACTTGGAAAAAATGCTTAGAGTTTGTTCCTGCAGTGATGGACATTATGCTTGGTCTTATTCACCATCTGTTTTATATAAAAAAAAAATAGGTTGATCGTATTCACCATTTACAATCTTTAGAAAAAAATGAGAAGCAATCTTGTAAAAGGATGTGATTATACTTTTCTTTACTTTGTTATAATAGTTGTGGCCACATTGCTGAACACTAGGAAGTACCTTCATATGTTAAAAAAAAATAACTGAGGAGTATTGTATCAAACTGTAGTGCACAAATATCATATTAATTATCACAAAGGCTTAGAATGTGTGAAATAATCATATTATACAAGGAACAGTAGAATCAATGGTAACGATTACTTAAAAGAATATTTTGTGCACTGATGGTTAGTTAATTTCAGCTATTTCAGAAAATTTAAAAAAAAATTCTTTATCAGTTTTACATAGCACACACAATATTTTGATGTTGAAGAACATTTTAATTTTCTTATTAACTTTAGTTTACACATTGCCATACATATTTGTAGCATACTGTAGGTAGTAATTTATTATAAGAACATGTCTAAACACAGTTAACTCTAATTACAAGCTATGGTAGACCTGATGTTTATTAACATAGTTAAAAGATTATTATAGTAGAGTGAGAAGTTGCTAATAAGAGACTAATTCCCACCCCTGTTTATGCAAACAGTAGGAAACCCTCAAGAATGGCAGCTTACAAACCCAACAAATGCGACGAAGGCCATAGGTGATGCAGTAGGTGGTGGTGGTGGTGGTGGTGTTCAACAATATAGAGGGCTCCGTATCCCACCATTGCATGGTTCAGGTTTTGTCCGACGACCGTCTTTTCAACCCCCTGCAGGTGTGTAAGCTGCTATTCTTGATTGAGTTGCTCTTACACTAATTATCATCCTTACTTTTGGATGTCTTTAGTCTTCTTTGGTATGGCATTCATAGAGTTGTTACTAAATTTAACTGCTTACTTGGTATGTAGTGCTTGATTTTGTTATAATTTTGTATATTTATGGATCTGTAAACCTTGTCTACGGTAAATTTTTATAAATAGATCATCCATTTACTGCATTTTGTTAACTAATCTTTATATTTTAGCTGTTTGCATGATAATTTAGAAAGGTAGTAGGTTCTTGCATGTTTATTGTGCATAGCAAAATATATAGTGCAAGCTGCCTAAGTTATACCAGATGAGTTACCTTTTTGCATAATATGAATCATCCTGCATGATATTACGATGCATCTTATGCAAATTGTGTGTATTCATATTAGGAAATTTTCACTCTGCCAGTTATTTTGTTTTTATTTTTATTAGCTTGTAAGGTAGAGTAATTAATGGCTTCTTTTACTCAGTAATGCTTCCATACTTCAGTTGCTGTAGTGTTTGTAGCTTATTATTTGATGTGTAGCAGTGCATCTTTATAGTCATGCAAAATGCAAAAAATTAAGAGAACTGGTAACAGAATGATTCTTATATGTAATACTTATTTGTCATGGCATTATATATATATATATATATATATATATATATATATATATATATATATATATATATATATATATATATATATATATATATATATATATATATATATATA